>SJXQ01011778.1:242468-276060 GCA_006408695.1 Aepyceros melampus | reverse complement strand
ATTCTCTACGTTTGTGTCTCTACTCATGTCTTGGAAATAGGTTCATCTGTACCATTTTTCTAGATTTGACATGTATGCATTAATGTACAGTATTTGCTCTTTCTGACTTCACTCTGACAAACTCCAAGTCCATCCATATCTCTACAAATGACCCAATTTTATTAAGTCTAGTGTTTGCACTAGTTGGAGACAGATTATATGATGCCTGGTGAATTGTTAGCAAATTCAATCCATCTATTCATTAATTTTTTAAATTCACTCATATATTTAAGAGAAGCAGTATCATATATTAATAAGTGGTCTGAATTTGAATCCCAGTTCTGCTACTTTCTAAGTTTTGTGATTAAATAACTTAACATCTCGAGGTTTAATTTTCTTCTGCTCTAAACTGAAGAGAGTAGCTATATCTACTTCAAGAAATTAATATGAAAATAAATGAGATGTCACATTTAAATTCCTTAGCACAGTATCTGCTAATTAGTAAGTACTCAATAATTATTTGCTATTGTTTAACAGATGTTTTTAGTTAGTGCTTTGTGCTGGGGATCATGCCAGTCACTAAAGAGGTAATGCTAGTTAACCTGTTTTTCCAAAATAGATTAAAGTTGTAATGGAGAAAGAAGTTGAATAAAGGTTTACATAATTCTTTTGACCACTCTTGTGATAGATGGAGAAGAGGAACGTGAACCTATTAGATGTTATTTTATCAGGAATGACGCTAACATGACAGACGTTTCTAGAAAATCGACTGCTAGTCAATAATCAGTCAGCTGCAGTAGAGAAAAACCCTGCTTCCTGAGGCCATATGATCACCCCCTTAGACTAGAAAATTATCCCACTTTATACTGGGTTTGCCAAAAAGCTCATTTGGGTTTTTCTACATGCTGTATGGAAAAACCTGAATGAACTTTTTGGCCAACCCATTACACCCAATTGCATACTGAGTTATAAACTAAGAGACAGTTTAGAGTGAAGGTTGATTATAACACATTAATTATGCTGCTGCTGCTGCTAAGTCACTTCAGTCGTGTCCGACTCTGTGCGACCCCATAGACGGCAGCCCACCAGGCTCCCGTCCCTGGGATTCTCCAGGCAAGAGTACTGGAGCGGGTTGCCATGATGAAGTGTTTTTTTGACTTAGCGTGATATAAAAGCATGGACCACAGAACCTGTCCCGGAAGTTGCTCTAAAGGAGTGAAATATCTGGCAGGGCAGTTTGCCTCCCGTGTCTCACTTTTTTCCTCTGTCAATGGGTAATGTATAGCATCCCCATTTTGCCTGGCTTGCATCATATCAGAGAGGAGGACGATTCCCATCTGTGAATCTGTGGTGTATTCTGGAAGAGGATAACATCAACCCTGGCAGGGAGGGGTGGAGGGAGGAGGCAAGGTGAGAATGAGATAACTGGGACACTGTGAGAACTCTTCTAGCAGGCGCACCCCACCAGCCCAGGCAACCATCTTCAACTTGGACCACTGCAGTAGCTTCCAAACTGGCCTACTTCATCTACTCTGTCCTTCTTTCTACATAGTCATCACAGGGCAGCTAGAGTGAGCTTGTAAAAAATGCAAACATATTATCCCACCCCCTACTCAGAGTTTGTAAAAATCCTCCTTTCTCTTCAGCTCAGTCCAAGGCTCAGTCATTTCAGCTCTTTCCTAAATACTGTAAAAATCTCTTACCCAACCTCTTTTACTCCAAGACTTGACTTTTCTGTGGATCTGCCGGGGGTCTTCAGGTGAGAGAAATCTTGTCATGCCAGTAGCTTGCTTTAAACCCATCAGTGATCCACTTTGTCCCATGTGCATATAATTCAAGGTCATCTTGCACTTGGTCACTCTTTACCTCACTAGCCACATCTCCTAACAGTCTCCCCTTCATCCTTCTCACATTTTAGCCATAGTAACAGTAACTGGCTTCCCTGGTGGCTCAGTGGTAAAGAACCCATCTGCCAGTGCTGAGTGGGCTTCTCTTGTGGCTCAGCTGGTAAAGAATTTGCCTGCAGTGCAGGAGACCTGGGTTCAATCCCTGGGTTGGGAAGAACGCCTGGAGAAAGAAAAGGCTACCCACTCTAGTATTCCGGCCTGGAGAATTCCATGGACTGTGTAGTCCATGGGATCACAAAGAATTGGGCATACGAATGCTAGAGATGTGATTTGATCCCTGGGTCGGTAACATCCCTTGGAGGAGGAAATGGCACCCTGCTCCAGTATTCTTGCCAGGGAAATCTGATGGACAGGAACCTGGTGGGCTACAGTCCATGATGTTGCAAAGAGTCAGCCACAACTTATCGACTAACAATAGTGAATTACTCAGTGTTGTGTTCAGACTGTGCTACTTTATGTTTCTGTTGCTTTGCACATGCTTTTCCCTTAGCCTGTGATGCTCTTCTGCCCCTTCTTTATCCAGCAAAATTCTACTTGAAGTTCTTCAAGACTCAGATCATTTCCTGCAACAAATATTTGCAAGAACTCTTGCCCCTCAAGACTAGGCTGAAGGTATAGATCTCCAATATGCTTTCATAACATCCTCTGCAAACTTTTATCAGAACAAGCCTGACAAAGGAATGTGGGAGAAGATTAAAATTAAGTTAAATTAAAAAGATCAAATGGACTCAACTTGAAAAGAAAAGAAGGATAGGTCAGGCAAGATTAAATTCCCTTCCTGAACACCTCTTAGGATATGGGAGAGACAGGGAAGAAAGGGAAGTAGGTTTGAGAGTTAAGAATTAATAGATGGTGAAGATGCTGAGGCTGGTTAATGGAGTTTTATGAAATTGTACAAAGAGCTTGTAAAGATATAGCGGGGACGGAGAGTTCTCTAAGTGGAGAACTAGGCAAAGAGGGTAGAGGAAGGCATTAGGTGAAGATGTCACACTTTAAAGACGCTGCCAAAGAAAGTCCATCTCAACTTGTAGGTCTCAGGGCTGAGGCTTAAGGCCCTCAGACAGTCATGCTTTTAATAACTAGTTAGTGGGCGAAATATGAGGCATCCATTTCTGAAGGCCACTGACATACCTTTAACATTAGTTACAAAATTCTTGCTTTTGATCTTGCTATAGAAGAAGCTGGTTAGATGCTAGGGAGGCATAGATCACAAAATGACAGAAAAGAACTCTGGCCTTAAAGATATTAGAACAAACCAAAGAGGGCATTTAAGACAGAAGATAGAGCAGAATCAGAGCGAGTTATATCATTGCTGGCTTTGCCTCCCTTAGACCTAAACTGCAGATAAGGGAATGGTTCAAGCTGTCTACAGTGGTGACATTTTTCTTAACAAGTTAAGAACAGAGTCTGTATCTGAGGCCTTTATGTTAACATATACATTACTGGAGAAGGGAAATGACAACCCACTCCAGTATTCTTGCCTGGAAAGTCCCATGGACAGAGGAGCTTGGTGGGCTACAATTCGTGGGGTCGCAAAAGAGTCAGATAAGACTTAGCAACTGAACAACATTACTGGAGGTGTGTGTGAATTTGAAACAAAGCATTGGGAAGGATAGACTAGTCACTGAGAAACAGGTATAACTGCTCCTTCAACATCATAATTTAACTTGGACTAAAAGGACACAGGAAAGGGTTTAATCAGAAAAATCATGGTTTCTCATTGACAGGCAGAGAGAGGTAAAGCTGTGCAGGTAAGTTCTTGACGTATGGGAAGATACTTGTGTTGGGTTGATCAAAAAAGTTTGCTTGGGTTTTCTCCATAAGATGATACTGAAAAGCCCGAATGAATATTTTAGTCAACACAATACAACAGGAACGTGTCATCACATGGCAGTGGGTTGTTGAGGAGAGAGAAGAAAGTAGCCAAGGAACCCACGTGGCTGAGGAATTGTTCTGTGGGTTTTGTGATGATAAAATTCACATTACTTAAGAGCGATGGACTAAACTAGATGGAAAGTATTCCATTCTGTCAGCCAGGCCCTACTTAGACAAACAATGTCTCTATAACATAGTTGAAGAAAAAAAAGACACAGTAATGGATGTATATATATTCATATCAGATGGGATAAATGTGTTAAAATCATTGCTCTGCCTTTTATTGCTGTAACACACCTGTACACACATCTCTCATACACATACACGCACGTATGAAAAACTTTTAAAAATGAGAAAATTACAGAACTGAGAGAAGAGAGATATAAAATTATGGAAATGTGCAAAGAAAGATGGACTGGTGAAAAATGTCATGTACACTGTGAAAGAAAAAGAGATACCTGAATTCTCGAAGGCAAATGAATTTGAGGACAAAGAAAATATGCAAGCTTTGGAAGTTCTTGTCTGAAAACGATGAATTTGAGCAGTGTCGGGTAATCCTTTCTTAGGGTATTAGCTATGTGTAACAATTTGTAACATTGTCAGAGAAGGCAATGGCACCCCACTCCAGTACTCTTGCCTGGAAAATCCCATGGACGGAGGAGCCTGGTGGGCTGCAGTCCATGGGGTCCTAAGAGTTGGACACAACTAAAGCGACTCAACTTTCACGTTTCACTTTCATGCACTGGAGAAGGAAATGGCAACCCACTCCAGTGTTCTTGCCTGGAGAATCCCAGGGACGGGGGAGCCTGGTGGGCTGCCGTCTATGGGGTCGCACAGAGTCGGACACGACTGAAGTGACTTAGCAGCAACTTTTATCAAGAGAGTTTGCATCATTCTCCCTATGGGGATCTTGGGGTGGTCCTAGGGAACAGTAGGCTCATTTATAAGTTAACATGTGACCAGTCCCTGAAGCAAGGATGGATAGACCCAGTCAGTGATGAATTGATTAATTGTTCTGCACTTGGTCTTTAGGACGACTGAATAATTTGGAACTGAGCTCTAAACTTCACCTCCTCCTATTGGAAAATGAAGGCTGAAAATAGAATATTTTCAGATAAATAAAGAGAGATTTTTGAGTTCAGAATAACGTAGTCTATTTAAAACATGTATCAAGGAGTGTAACTGTGTGAAAGGGAAAGAAGAAGGGTTTTTTAATACCATATTCACAAGGAGCTCAGCTTGGTGCTTTGTGATGACCTGGAGGGGTGGAATAGGGGGGTGCATGGGAGGCTCAAGGGGGAGGATATATATATATACATACATACCTATGGCTGATTCATGATGTTGTATAGCAGAAACGAACACAACACTGTAAAGCAATTGCATTCCAACAAAAAAGAAAAGGAAAGGTAAAAAGGAGCCCCCCAGGCCCCTCTGTCCATGGGATCTCCAGCAAGAATACTGGAGTGTGGTGCTGTTTCCTTCTCCAGGGGATCTTCCCAATCCAGGGATCGAACCCGGGTCTCTTCAGCTCCTGTATTGCGAGGTGGGTTCTTTACCACTGAATCACCCGGAAAGTCCCTATATATTAATGAGATGGGTGTGTATTTTTCTTCTCTGCTCTTGAATAGTTTAAATAGCATGAAAAACTGAAAGGAAGAGCAATGCCTGTGTGTCTCTGTGCCTCAGAGAAGATTTTGGAGATGGTGAGGGTCACAGGCAAGGAAAAGTGAAAGTTGCTCAGTCGTGTCCAACTCTTTTGCCACCATGGAGTTCTCCAGGCCAGAATACTGGAGTGGGTAGCCTTTGGCTTCTCCAGGGGATCTTCCCAACCCAGGAATCGAACCTAGGTCTCCCACATCGCAAGCAGATTCTTTACCAGCTGAGCCACCAGGGAAGCCCAAGAATGCAGGAGTGGATAGCCTATTCCTTCTCCAGGAGATCTTCCTGATCCAGGAATTGAACCAGGGTCTCTTGTGTTGTAGGCAGATTCTTTACCAACTGAGCTATCAAGGAAGCCCACAGGCAAGGCAGTGATTGGCATCTTAGCAGAGGGAGAAGCAGGAAGGATCAGGGATCATGACCTTGGAAAGAAAGCTTCTGGAAGAGAAATGCTAAGGCTTATAAATGTAGACTTATAATAGTTCAAGAGTCAGCAGGAACAGGAGAGGATAAAACAAATGATAGGGAAACAATGCAAATGTCAGAGCTTTTCTTTCCTGAGTTCACATCATCTTTCTGAGGATGTTATGATGTTGTTTAATGCTGGGAGAAATCCAAATATGAATAATATGAAAATAATTTTTAAAGGAACATTGGAGAACCAAATGAAATGGTGGTGCAAAGGATTTTGTAAGTGAAAAAGTCCTAATGAAATGTTAGTAAACATTTGCAATTAGGTAGCCAGGTTGGACCTCAACTCTGAATCATCTTCCATTACCTAGTACTCCTGAAGTATGTCAAAAGGGAAAAAAAAAATCATGATTAAATGTGTAGTAATTTCAGATAAAACTGCATCTGTTTATAGTGAAGTATATGAGCCTGTCAGCGAGTTTGCAAATGTATAAAGGTTTCATAGCATTAAAATAATGTGTGGATATTTTTCCTATGTTGGTGTTCTAGAAATTCTATGTTTCTCTTTTTGTTTTTGTTTCCTAAGTAGCAGAACTGAGGGTTTTAAATGAAATTTTAAGTTTTGTGAAGAAACACACACACACACACATATATATATAGTTAATAAAAGAGTGCTGAAAGAGTTATGACAGAAAACAGCAAAACTGCCCCATCCCTCTTCAGCCTTTCCACTCTTTTCTTCCCGAGTTCTCCCTATGGGCAACTAGCTTCACTACTGGAAGCTATTTCTTCTTTTCACTTGTCTCCAAATTTCTAAACTATGTAATCAAGCTGTTCTTTCTTAGTTTTTAAATGTTAGACATTTTCTGTGGTCTACCCATAAACAAGAATGGGAAGATGGCGATTAGCCATTTCATGCTCCCCTTAACCCCACTGCACACATCTTCCTTCCCTCCTATTTGCTGTCAGTACTATATTCAGCATTTGCTTTATAACTGTCACATAAATACTGTAGTATGTTCCAATTACTTTTCCTTTTTATAACCATTTTTATTTTGCATGAAGTTGATAATGTCTTATTTTTTGTTAAAAACCCCTATCAGATCCCTTGAGAGAACTGGGAAGCCCATTACCATGATAATGTCACAGGCAGACACATCAGTTCCTCTATTGGTTTCATTTCTGGCCCTCCGTGTATATCCTCCCACTGCAGGTCAGCCTCACAGCATCATCTGAGACATTTTAAAAACTTGTTTTGGTGTCGGGTTTCCTGTTTCCTGCGTCACACATCTTCTGAAAATTACTCTATTGTTTTCTTAGCACACATCCTGAGAAAAATGTAATCATTCATTCATCCAGCGTATATTTAATCAACATATACTCTGAAACCTGCAGTGTTCTGGGCCTTGAGGATATATCAGAGAACAAAGCAGAGGATCCCTGGCTTCCTTGAGGACCTTATATTCCTGTGAGTGTGCGTGCATGTGTGTGTGTGTGTGTGTGTGTGTGTGTGTGTGTGTAGGGTCACCAGATCAATTACAGGATGCTCAGTTTCATTTGAATTTCAGATAAACCACAACACCTTTGGGTGTGAATATGTGCTAAACATTGCAGGGGACATACTTAGATTGAGAGGTTGCTCATTTGAAATTCACACTTAACTGGGTGTCCTGTATTTTTATATTCTAGCAATCCTAGTTGAGATGGAACCAATAAACACAGTAAATATGTAAGTTCTAGAGCTTGCTATAAAGTGACAAATGTCCTGCTGGGGCGGGAAAGGAAAACTAGGGCAAGGTAAGGCAAGCTGGGAGTGCTGAGAGGAGAGACTGCAGGAGTTTTTTATTTTTATTTGGACTTTTTGTATTTTTTAGCATCTTGGCCCAATTTATTTATTTATTTTTTTTTACCTTGGCATTGTGCCATGTGGGATCTTTGTCCCCTGACCAGGGATCCAACCTGCATCCCCCTGGAGTGAAAGCACAGTCTTTAGCACTAAAAACATTTTGTATTGAGGTACCGCCAACAATATTGTGATAGTTCAGGTGAATAGCAAAGGGACTCAGCCGTATGTATACATGTACCCATTCTCCCCCAGACTCCCCTCCCATCCGGGCTACCACATAACGTTGAGCAGATTTCCCTGTGCTATGCAGTAGGACCTCATTGGCTATTCATTTTAAATACAGCAGTGTGTTCATGTCCATCCAAACTCCCCAATTATCCCTTCCCCTTAAGAGTAATTGGCTTCCCTGGTGGCTGAGATGGTAAGGAATCTGCCTGCAATGCAGGAGACCCAGGTTCAATCCCCGGTTTGGGAACATCCCCTGGAGAAGGAAATGGCAACCCACTCCAGGATTCTTGCCTGAGAAATCCCATGGACAGAGGAACCTGGTGAGGTAGTCTGTGGGATCACAAAGAGCTGGACATGACTGAGCAACTAACACTTTCACTTTCATTGCTTTCCACTGAGTATTAGGGTCGGCTCATTGAGCAGATGAGAGATTAGCAAGGTCATAGAGGTGCAGAGCTAGCCCTCCAGTCATCTATGAGTGTGTCTGTTAGACAGGAGGAACACTAAGTCAAGAGCATGCCTGGAGAGGCCTGGAGTGTCTAAGAAATAGCAAGGAGGCCCGAGTGGCTGCCTGATAGCGTGTGAAGGGCCCAGTGGCAGCACATGAAGTCGGAGCAGTAACTGGCAGGAATCCGGGTCACGCAAGAACTGGCAGGCCTTTGGAAGGACTCTCTAGTGTGTTCCCGGTGAAATGGAGAGCTGCACAGGATTCTGGGTGGATGTGTGGCCTGAGCTGACTTCTGTTTGAATAAGATCCCTCTAGTTTCTCTGCTGAGAATGTACCCACAGGCAGAACAGGAGTAGGAAGAGCAGTTGGAAGGCTATTGCAGAGATCCAGGTGAGATGAAGGAGACTTGGGATGAGGGAGGTGGCAGCGGCGATGCTGAAAATAGATTGGATTCAGATTCGGGATGGATTTTTCCTCTTTCATTTTATCATGAATAATTTTGAAGCAATACTGAGAAGTCTATACCCATCAAACTACCATCTGGTTCTACAGTGAACACTTTGCTGGATTGGCTTTATCGTCTATCTGTCCCTCTCTCCGTCCTGTGCCTGAGTCATCCCCTAGTCCTTTCTGATTCAGTTCCTACAAAGATGAACCTTCAGGCTCCTGCTGTGATGATGTGGTCATTGGTACCAGGGGAATAGTCATGCATAGTACATCTGGCCTGGGATGCAGTAAATCTGGGATCAGTTCAGTCCTTCAGTCATGTCTGACTCTTTGCGACGCCCTGAATGGCAGCACACCAGGCCTCCCTGTCCATCACCCACTCCCGGAGTTCACCCAGACTCACGTCCATCGAGTCAGTGATGCCATCCAGCCATCTCATCCTTTGTCGTCCCCTTCTCTTCCCACCTTCAATCTTTCTCAGCATCAGGGTCTTTTCAAATGAGTCAGTTTTTCACATTAGGTGGCCAAAGTATTGGAGTTTCAGCTTTAGCATCAGTCTTTCCAATGAATACTCAGGACTGATTTCATTTAGGATGGACTGGTTGGATCTCTTTGCTGTCCAAGGGACTCTCAAGAGTCTTCTCCAACACCAAAGTTCAAAAGCATCAATTCTTAACTGATCCTTATACTGATTTTCAGCCGATTCTCCCCTTTCTTTTAGCTACATTTCTCTCCTCACCCGATGGAAGTACCTGATGATTTTAAAACCCGAGTTTCCTATAGTTTCAAGCCATGATCTGACTTGCTTCTTTTTGTCAGCTGTCATTTCAGGTTTTTAGTTTCAGCTCTCTCCACTTTTAGTCAGTTATGACTCACTTACCTTTTTTCCATCTTCTAAAACTGTCTTTGACCTTTCTTGTCTTCTATTACATCCTCTCAATGTCTTTTGCCCTGGTGGCTTCAAAGCATTTTTATGCCTTGCCTTTCATTTCAATGGGGCTTTTAGAGAAAGGAGACTTGTGTTTTCAAGTATTTTGTCAGCATAAAAGATCTGAATGTATTTAGTAATAATTTACTTTCAGTTTTAATGGATCTACTGAAATACTAAAGATACATTAAAGCCAGTGGTAAAGTAGTCATTTTTCCAGCGTCTAGATTCTAGATGCTGTTGTTCCTTTACAGGACCTGGAGGACACCAGGCTGGAAAGCAGTGCTGAACATCATTGTCAGCAAATGTTAACCTTTGGCTCTCCCAGCACTGGTTCTAGTCTGTTGGCTTTTGGAAAGGTGTTTAAGAAGAGAGAATGGGAGTTCAGACTGAGTCAAACATGACCCCATTTGGTTAATGGAAGGGGTGGGTTTTCATTGCCTCTTGGAGCCCACGTCGCCTTCCTGAATAGTTGTTGCATCCTTTGAGTGGATGAAGTCTAGTTTCAGTTGGAGATATCCCAGCTACAAATCCTCCCTCTAGACAACTGTGCATTTCCAGCGCCAGCATTTTCCAGCTCGTTGCTTTCACTGTGCTGAGTGTTCTATTAAATATTTATCATAATTTTGCCTTCCATGTCTGAAACGGTGCCACGGACTGGTAATTAGATTGCGGCTAAGGATTCTCAATTTCATTCGGTGAAGAAGTGGGAAAATGGAGACCTTCCATGACGAGGAGATGAGACCTGACAGGCAATTGGCAGTCGGTGCTTCTACACATATTTCCAGACAGACGCAGAGGGAACTTTTTGCCAGTCGATCATTGCATTCATCTGCTAGTTGCTCTTCTCACGTTTGCTTCTAGAAAGAAGTTACTGAGAGTCATCTGTCCCTATTGAGTCTGAGAATTAAACTTTTTACCCCTCCAGAAGGAAACTACAGAAGTAAGCCAAAGATTTTTTTTCTGGTCAGCCTTAAGAGCCAGAGGGTTTCGGATTCAAGGCCCTGTTCATGCTGGATGATTGGGTCTTACCATTTAGGACACTGCCACAGTTCACCCTTCAAATAAGGGTTTGAGGATTATATTCCCCCTGGTATATGTTATTACCGAAGACAAAAAAAATCGCAAAGCTGGGAATCAGAAGACTAAGTCTGTGTTCTTGCTGTGTACCCATGAGCTACCCACCTAATCTCTCTGAAAGTCATCGTGTTAGTCTCTCAGTTGTGTCCGACTCTTTGTGACCCCATAGTCTATCCATGGAATTCTCCAGGCGAGAATACTGGAGTGGGTTGCCATTCCTGTCTCCAGGGGATCTTCCTGACTCAGGGGATCACACACCAGGGGAGAACGTTTCTCCATTTGTGCAATGGAAACAGTATATTAACCTCTCAAACCACTGGGCAGTTGTGATAACAAAACAAAATGATTTAAGTGAAAGTATTTTGCAAGCTGTCAGAGGTTTCTGCTCTGCAGTTTCCTTTCAGACTATGAGGCCCAGAACAGAGCCCTAAGTGTGCAGTGTACCTAAGTTCCAGTATTTCTGTATGGGTTAAACAATCAGGTTCAACTTCAAGTAAATTCTTCCAAGCATGTACTAAGTTCCTTATTCTGTTCTGGGTCTTGATATGATCATGAATGGAGATATTATAAAATAGCAACAGCTATTCCAAAAGAAAAGAGGTACTGTCCAAGGGAAGAGTCTAGGTAAGAACCCAGACAATCATGACCTCTGGTGAAGCACCTTTAGGGGGTATAGTTTAGTGGTAATGAGTATTGCCTTTGAGGTCAGAGAAACCCAAGTTCAAATCTAAACTTTGTCACTTTCTAGCTAAGTGACTTTGAGTAATTCACATGACTTTTCTGAGCTATCATTTTCTCACTGGTAAATATCAATAATAATCCAAGATGCTTCGAGTAGCTCCAAGAACTAACTGAAATAAAATCCATAAGAAGTTTACCATCATCATCATCACTATTATAGTTTTATTCTTTTGATAATAATTATAATAATAGCAAGTTGCTATTGAGTGTCGCACCCCAGGCAATGTGGCTACATGCTTACACATATTAATATCTTTATACAAAACACTTTAAATTATAATCATTTCACAGATAAGAAACTGAAGCACAGAGAGATTAAATAATGTTTTAGGGTTGTACAGCTAGTTAGTGGTATCCATACCTAGGCAGTCTGGTAAAGACGAAACAGAGCTTCTGCTCTGGTGACTGTTGTTCAGTTCTCAAGTGTTATTTAAGAAAACAGCATAATAAACCAAAGGAGGATTAGGTAGATAAAAATGAGACAACAAACATGAAAAATGCTTTGTAAACAATAAAGAGATAATTCCAGAAGCTTGTTGATTGGGTAGTATTTAACCATTTCTAATTTCAAATAGCCAAGAGGTTGACATGAACCCCCAACCCTTGACAAAAAGGAGCCTCACATGTCACCTGTGGTTAAGAAAGCCTCTGTTGCCCTATTCATAGGTCATGTCATCACTTGTCTTGAAGATGGAGGTGTCGACCTTTCAACATGACGTACTAGGGATTGCACACCTGCCATTTCACGCCTCCAGGTGTCAGGGGACCTTAGGCGGAGAACTGAATTCCCAGTTGTCCAATTTTCACCATATGCCATTTCAGTAGAATATTAGACAAAGACAGAGTCTGTTGTCCTATAAATCAATTTAACACTCTTTCTCTGGAGAGCAAATGACTGCATTCTAAAAACAATATTTTCACTCAAGTTATGATGGCTTGTAAAAACACACCATGAACAGGGTTGACAAGGACGTTTAGGAAGCATATAATGTCCCAGGAAGCCAAACTGATCTAAATTCAGGAGGATTATCTCCTCTCCTCAGTCAGCATCAGAGATGGTTGCCTCTTAAAAGGATGGCTCAGATGGAGAGCAGTTCACAGACTGGGCAGAAATAGGAGCCTCTCTGGTCAGTTGATTAGGGAAGGGCTTAATGAGAGTGACCTCAAACATGTAAGCATTGAAAGAGAAAGAGGAGGGGGTGAAAATTTTAGCAAGCAGTTTGCTACTGTAGTGAAAAATATTTTAAAAAATATGCATTCCCAGTGTTATGAGAACTTGTGAAGGGAGGTAATGAAGAGGATCGTATGCTTCTGGATTCATTCGGGACAGTTCCTTCCTCTCTCCATCTTTCCCTTTCTGCTTTCTCTCCTGTTTGTTGCTCTACTGACTCTCAACACAATATCCCCTTTTCAAATATGATCCCTGTTAACCAACCAGGACCTGCTGTCTAGCGCAAGGAGCTCTCCTTAATGTTATGTGGCAGCCTGGATGGGAGGGAAGCTTGAGGGAGAATGGATACATGGAAATGTATGGCTGAGTCACTTTGCTGTCCAACCAGAACTATCACAACGTGGTTAATCATCTATTTATTGTTGTTCATCGCTCAGTTGTGTCCAGCTCTTTGTGACCCCATGGACTGCAGCACGCCAATCTTCCCTGTCCTTCACTGTCTCCAGAGTTTCCTCAAATTCGTGTCCACTGAGTCAGCGATGCCACCAACCATCTCTATGCATGCATGCTAAAGTTGCTTCTGTCATGTCCAACTCTTTGCAACCCAGTGGACAGTAGCCCATCAGGCTCCTCTGTCCATGGAATTTTCCAGGCAAGAATACTGGAGTGGGTTCTCCAGATCTCCAGGGATCTTCCCAACCCAGCGTTCAAACCCATGTCTCATGTCTTCTGCACTGGCAGGCAGGTTCTTTATCACTAATATTACCTAGGAAGCCCAACCATCTCTATATTCTAGTATAAAATAAAAAGTTTAAATAATAATAGCAACTAAGAATTTGGGGAAAATAAAGGGTTAATGAATATGTTAAAAAAAGTATGATCCCTGTTAAAGCTTCATACTCTTACCCCAAAACTGTCTCTCTTAAAGGAATTCTCTAAGCAATGTTTGATATGGATTATCATTCACAACCTGTTCTTTTTTTTTTTTTTGACTCTTTCTGTTAAAGACAAAGCATTTTGTCTTTTCTTTTTCTTATTTTCCATGAATAACTCATGTCTTTTACATATTACATATGATAATAGTTGCCATATATACAAAGCTGAGGGCTTCCCTGATGGCTCAGACTGTAAAAAATCCGCCTGCAATGCAGGAGAGCCCAGTTCAGTCCCAGGGTCTGGAAGATCCCCTGGAGAATGAAATGGCAACCCACTCCAGTATTTTTGTGTGGAGAATTCCACAAACAGAGGAGCCAGACAGGCTACAGTCCATGGGGTCTCAAAGAGTCAGACATGACTGAGCACAAAGCTAAATAGGATGTGACCCTTTAGGGTGGACAGAAAGAAGGTCAAGAAATAAGACAATAAAGTATTCTAGGTACTTTGCTTGAGGTCTGGGCAGGAAAATCTCAAGATCTAAAGAAGGTAATCTAAAGGTCAGAAAATGCAAAAATTTCCATAAAGGCAGCAACACCTGGGTGGAGCATTGGCAGATGTTAACATTGTTCATTCATCCACTTAAGCATTTATTGAGTGCCCTTTGTGTACTTTCCGCTGTCCTAGGTCCTCAGGGGATAAAGTTTAGCAAGGAATAAACTTGTCTGGCACTCAACAAATATTTGTAGAATGGTCAACTGAAGAGACCTACTTTGATTCTCGTGGTGAATCTGGAACAATCCTCTACATGTAGAAAGGCATGAGTCTTTCAGGGTATTCTAAAGAGTTGAGAATATTTGCTGGGTAAATAATTTGGAGGGTGGTTATGGGCACAGAAAAATAGGGTCACAGTATAGCTGCAGAGTTGTGCAGTGTGCAACCTGCACAACAGTTTGTGAGCGTGCAGGCACAGTGAGAAAGAAGGTGGGGGAAAAAGTGATAGCAGGAATATAAAGTGCTTGGAGACTCAGGCCAGTTGCTCTCATGGGGGCAGGAGAGGGACAGAGGTAAGGGAGGCAGGTATCAGACTCATTCACAGATTGCCTCTTCAAATTATGTGTAGTTCCGCCCATCCTAGACATGCAAGATTCTGTTCTGGCCCTACACACAGAAACACACTCGCTCAGGCCTGCTCGTACACTCACACCCTTGCTTGCCCAGAATGGTTCCCACAGCCTTTTGTGATGATGAGAATGAGTCATATTCCTCAGGGGGACTGGACCTGAACATGGCTGAGAAACACTGGAGACGGTGCAGAACCACCCACAGGTCCTTGGCAGGGCAGGAGCTTGGCCAGATTTTCCTCTTACAAAGCTCACTGTGGCCCTGGACTGGAGGGTGGACTGGGGAAGTGTGAGCGGTGGTGAGGGCATTGTGCTGGAATGCTTTCACATCCTTCAGGTCTAAGGACACTGGTATTCAGACACTCCTGCTTCCCTGGGTCTTCAAGGTCACAGACACAAGACTCACATCAGAATGAAAGAGATATGTTGATATTTCCCCCATGAGGTGGTGACACCTGAAGTGTTTCACAGGAATGTGATTTAGGACAGAGGTGAGCACACAGGCAGATCTGTGCTGGGGAATTTACGCAATAAAGCTAGTACACAGGACAGAAAGCATTTAACTTCGAACTCTGCTTACCTAAAAGACATTTTCTGTTAGTTCTTTTTGTTGATGGTGCTTTTCTTGTTTTCTGTTTGTGTAATGTAACAGCTCAATGTAGCCCAGTTACCTTAAACACAAATACATTACAATAAATCCACAATATTTTCTGACTGTTTTATGGGGCCATTTTTTTTTCATTTAGTAAAACATATAATTTTCTGTGATCCATACATAAATATCAACTGTGCCTTGTCAACAAAAAGTGAGTTGATGTAATTGTTTTTGATGACTAATTAATGTCCCCAAGAAGAAGAAATATACATACTTGCTTTAAGTTCTTAATAACTACACATATGTTTCTAGTCTGTTGCTCCAATAATTACAAAGGAAAAATAATTTTCCTGAAGTCCTGTTGTCACACATCATAAGAACCAGACCACTAGACGCCCTGCCATGAACTCAAAATTTGTAGGAAGCTTTTGATTAATCATTTCTACATTTGAATTTTCCATTATGTTGTAAGTTGATATAAGAGAATAAACATACTTCCTTTCAACCCATTTTTTTTTTCTCTTTAAGTATCTGGATGAGTTATAGAAGTTGTTGTTTATGGGATAATTTGTTACCTGACTGTGTTAGGAAAATAAGATTGAAAGGTGGTACTAGAAGCTGGGCTGTAGGTTAACATATTATAGTCTAACAAGATGCGCACTGAATCCAGTAAATCAAAAGACTCATCTGAGAGTGTTATAAACCACTGCTGGGTCAATATATTAAGTGATTCTCCCACCTTTAAAGATTGGATGCATTTTTAGAATATTAATTTTTGGAAGAATAGATTGGGAGTAAAGGAGATGTGATTTCTAGCCTGGCTCTCAGGAACCACCTGTGTGACCCTCACTCTGCCAGTTGGCATGCCTGTAAAATGAGACCACTGCCAATGACCTCAATGTCTTTATCCTCCTTATTTCAGGAAGGTATATTTGTAGATTACCTGGCACAGAGTAGGTGCTGTAATACTGTGACTCTGTGTCATCTAAGAAAAAGTTTCCCTTTCACAGGCAGATGGCAAGAGGCCTCCTAAGAAAATGATATATAATTAAACATCTTACGAGGACAGAGGCATAAAGCAAGATGTCCTTGATAAGAACAGGCGATCTTTTTCTCATTACTGGAAGAAATTATTTAAAAAACAAAAACATAACTTTGAGGCCTGATTATTTTCCCTGGGCAAGGTATGTATGTTACTCATAGACATCAAAAACTAAAATGTTTTATGATAACCCAGCTCTGCTTATAAAACTTTATTAAGGCCTTTGGGAAAATGTGGAGACAAGATTTTTGTTGTTTTGTTCTTTTGCCCTTCAGCATTGAGAGATGTTGCTAAGTTGGTAATGAATCATCTTACCTTTGTTAGAATCGAGGGCACAGTGAGGAATGAGGCTGATGGTAGAAAACAGCAATTTTAGAATAGGCCTAGTGTGCAAAAACAACTGCTTTGCAACATGCAGTGTTGCAGGATATTTGTAGTAGCCCTATTTTTCTTTACTCAAGAGAAATGCAATAACAGACAACTAGACTGAATATTCAATCCATATGTGCATTGGCACTGTTAATCAAAAGGAGTTATCTTTTGGAGTGGAGAATACAAAGCTGTTCAACATTAAGAAGCATCAGAAATAAAGGAGCCGTTCATATGTACATTGAACAGAGAATCAAAGCCCAGTTCTTCTTATGCCAACAGATACATATCTATAAATATATTTTATCCTATTACCTGTACTTGACACATATTTATTTCTTAGGATCACTAAAGGCTAATTTTCTGAAATTAAATGCAATATTTATTTAGAGTTTATTAGAGCAAAACCATAAATCATATTACGTGAGCATTTAATCCACTTAAGCAACTTATAACTATTTCTGGCATTGATAATTCCTTGCTTGTGCTAAATTAGTGACTTGGAAGTCACTAATAGATTGAAAATCCAAATCTAGAAGCTTTCCACAGTAAGTGGATAGTGGATATGCTATAACAGATAAAAGGGTTCTTGTTCCAGTGCTGCCACTGATTTGTTTGTGATCTTGCATGAGTATCAGTTATTCTAAGAGCATCAGTTTTACTAACTGTAAAGTGGCAGTAATACTGATACTGATTCTTAGGTTAGACAAGGTAAGTAGTATGGAAGGACACATGAGAAGTAGTACGTATGATTACAGTATTGACCCTGCTCTGAGCTCACACCTGGGAGAGTCCAAACATGGGAAATATATCATATGTCATCACTGTTTGCTTTTAGGTTAAACAATAATGAATTTGTTTATGGACCTCAGGTGGGCATTCATTTTTTTTTTTTCTTTTCTTGAGACTGACCATGTTATAAGAAAAGGCCTGGCATTCAAATCTCTATAATCAGGCTATAAACACCTATAGCTCTGTTATCTTCATCCCATGCTTAAAACTTGCCCAGTTTGACCACTGGCTTTCTTTAGCAAAACGTAAGTTGCTGATTAGCTATAGGGAGGTGGGCAGAAATTTAATTCCTGTGTTATTCATATTCAGAATGACTCTGTCTCATGTCGGATCCACTTTCTATGGTCCTATGGATTCATGAAAGAATCTGCAAGCAGTTTATGCCAAAGATCTTATACTCCAGGCTGAAAAGCATTTCTGTCACTATTTTCCAGAATTCACTGATAGTTGAAAAATCCTTCTGACTGCTTGTTTCTTTCTGGTGAAACAGACTGCTGATAGTCAAGTGAACTTGGGCATTCTGCCAGGGGCACTCAGGCCAATGATGTTTAGAGGTAGTTTGCAAGGATAGGAGGTGCCAGGACTTCAACAATAAGCAAAAGCAGCTCTGTTGGAACAACTGGGGTCAAAGTGCTATTTTGAAACTGGCCTTTTCTGTTTTTCTCTCCAAGTTTTAAAAACAGGAAGTAGAGACAAAGCCAGCAACTTGTGAAATGAAAATAGGCCAGTAAAATTACAAATGCCTGATGGATTTTATAAGGAGGAAACCTTGTGGGAAGAGCACTAGACTGGGAGTCAGGAAATCATATTCAAAGATCCGGGTCTCACTGTCTTCATCCTACACAACAGTAACATGGTATCACTGGCGGGACCTGGGGAGGCACTGTAAGTGAAGTGAAAGTCACTTAGGCATGTCTGACTCTTTGGGACCCCATGGACAGTACCCTGCCAGGCTCCTTTGTCCATGGAATTACCCAGACAAGAATACGGGTGTGGGAAGCCTTTCCCTCCTCCAGGGAATCTTCCCAACTCAGGATCAAACCCAAGTCTCCTGCATTGCAGGGGAATTCTTTACTGTCTGAGCCACCAGGGAAGCCTGACCTGGAAAACTGCTTCCCAAATCCCCTCCCAAAACTATACCCCCTTCCCAAGATTATATTGCCATTGTTGTAATATTTTGGGCAGGAGACAAGCCAGCAGGGTCTTTGGTGAACGTGTGGTATGCCCTCTTATTCTTACTATGATCAAATCTTTGGCTCACTGTGCCAATCATCCACAACTCAGACTTGTTAAATAACCACGCACGTTTCACCTTTTCAATCTGTAGTCTTGTTAACCTGGAGCTGCAGCTGAAAGTAAGGTTTTTGTTTGTTTTTGTTTGGAGGAGGTATTCTATGGTAATTAGTAAGAATGAGAAAAAGACAAACATAACTATTTGGCCACTCCATAACATCTTTCCTCAAAAGCCTCAGACAGTGGGTGACTGGGGAAGATCTGTTTTTCTGAGTGCATCTTCAATTCCATTTTCCATTGAGTATTTGTGGGATCATTAACATTATATTCCAAAACCAGATAACAAGGATTGACTATATAGCATAGAGAACTATGTTCAATATCTTAAAATAAACTGTAATGGAATAGAATTGGAAAAAAGAATACAAGTATGTACATATATATGTATAATCAAATCCCTGTGAAATGTATGCATATATAATATGTGTGTGTGTGTGTATATATATGAAATGAAGTCACAGAGTTGTGTCCGATCTTGGCGATGCCATGGACTGTAGCCCGCCAGGCTCCTCCGTCCATGGGATTTTCCAGGCAAGAATACTGGAGTGGGTTGCCATTTCCTTCTCCAGGGGATCTTCCCAACCCAGGGCTGGAACCTGGGTCTCCAGCAGTGCAGGCAGACTCCTTACAATCTGAGCCACCAGGGAAATCATATGTATGTATATTTGTGCATACGTGTGTGTTCGGTCACTCAGTTGTGTCTGATTCTTTGCTAACCTATGGACTGTAGCCTGCAAGGCTCCTCTATGGAATTTTCCAGGCAAGAATACTGGAGTGGGTAGCCATTTCCTCCTCCAGTGAATCTTCCTGACCCAAGGATCAAAGCCATGCCTCCCACATCCCCTCCACTGGCAGGGGAATTGTGTACCACTGAGCCACCCGGGAACCCATATAGATCTGTAAATATACATACATAAATATACACACACACACACACACACACACACACACACACATATGCATAGATCTTGGAAAAGGTAATGGCAACTCACTCCAGAATTCTTGCCTGGAAAATCCCATGGACAGCACAGCCTGGTGAGCTACAGTCCATGGAGTCGCAAACAGTTGGACATGACTGAGTGACTAACACACACACGTGTATATATCTGTATTCTTTATTCCAATTCTATATTCTATATATTTTACAGCAGGCATTTCCATGGTCTTTAAAGTCCTGGTTTAGAGGGGAATAACCAAGTGGGGAGAAAGGAGCTCTTATCTGAGGCAGCAAGCAGGAAGTGAGACAATGAGGAGGCTGTGATGCAGCCTCAGGTGTCAGTGAGGAGCCTCTAGACTCACTGAACCAACAGAGGATTGTACCTACTGATTCCCACCGCAGGGCAAAGCTGCAACCCAGGGATGCGAACTGTGCATGGTCCACTTGCCTGGAAAAGACAAAGCTTCTCTCATAAACCCTATGCTGACTCAGACCCGGCACAAGAAGTGGAAGAACAATGGGGGCTTGAAAAACAGAACAGAAAACAGTTTCAATGCTGAGCTGGAAGCTGATTAGAGATACTGCAGGAATTCTCAGAATTTCACTCATTCGCTCTCTTTTCACTCCCCAGATGCTGCACAACAAGCATGTTATGGTCCGCGTGGGAGGAGGATGGGAAACTTTTGCAGGGTATTTGTTGAAACACGACCCCTGCCGGATGCTGCAGATATCCCGTGTGGATGGCAAGACATCCCCCGTCCAGAGCAAATCTCCAACCCTTAAGGACATGAATCCAGATAATTACCTGGTGGTCTCTGCCAATTATAAGGCTAAGAAGGAAATTAAGTGAAACTAGGTGGTCACTGCGAGGGGACTCTCATAATGGCCTGTGTCTACATCTCCAGTAGTCAGTTTAGTTCACATGCTCTACAAATTACTTTGGAAAAAGACAGAAAAATGTCATCATGCTGAAACATGCTCAAAGAGTAGCACTATTTATTTTGAATGCTTCTGTAGAAAATGACCTCTAAAAAGAAATTTTCAACTTAGATTTAAATTAGACAAATTGTAGGCAAATTATTATTTCTCAAGATATGAACACACTATTTAGAACACAATCTTAGCAATACAATTCTAGCTAAAGATAAAAATTACTAGAAGAAAATAGGATTTGCAGTAAAATCAACAGAAAGTGCCTGCCCGAAGTCTACAGAATAAAAGCACCCCAGACATTTTTTAAAAAATTATAATTGCAGGATTTTAAAGCTGATTTTTAAAAAGTGACAATTAGTGTGATGACGTGCTGCTAAAAATATCCAACAGCACTATAAAGTACAGAGTATTCACGACAGGAATCCTTTACTGGAAAGGCCACTTTAGAAAAGTTTACATTCACTTGGACCATTGCCTTGAAGTTTATCTCTTAGCTCTGACCAAATATCCGGGGTACTTTTGGAAGTTTTCACAACACCCCTAGAGAATGGCTTATGAGTTGTTTCACACAATCCTAGGCACGTGGCTGCGGTGAAACTGACTGTGTAATTCATACACATAAGCTGACATACATTTATATTTTGACAAATAAACTGTACAGTCAAATGTCCATTGACTTCATGTTATTTCAAAGCATTTTCTTATTAAAATGTATCTTTAGTTAACCCTACTTTGCTGTGCTGTCTAGTAATTTTACTGTAGCTAATGATGTTACAGACTTATGTATACCCTTGTATACCTAGGACAGGGCTGTTTTGTACCCATAAACAGCAAGATATTGTCCTCACTGATTCAAGAATTAAAAAGATAAATGTTGAAAAATTTCCCGTCTCTATTATCAATGCTTCATTCTGAAATAAAGATCATCTGCAAATAGCAACTTCCCCTGGGAATTACAGGACGTGTTTAATTACGGTTACCTAGTACTTCTTCACTTTGGGCAGCTGAGTGGTGGTCGTGTTTGTTCACTTAGTAGAAAGTCTAGAGTTTATAAACAGTCCTTTGAGTGCTGCCCTGAATAGGCAGAGTTAATTTGTCATTTATTCATTTTTCAGCAACAACAGAATCTACCTTTCTTGCTTCAGAAAGCCAGGGAAGAAGTATCTGTCACATGAATGATTTAAGCAAAGCAGACACAACCTTTTAAAACAACAGACTGTAAAGAATCTGCTTGCAATGCAGGAGACCTGGGTTTGATCCCTGGATCGGGAAGACCCTCTGGAGAAGGGAACAGCTACCCACTCCAGTATTCTTGCCTGGAGAACCCCATAGACACAGGAGCCTGGTGGGCTACAGTCCACGAGGTCACAGAGAGTTGGACACAACTGAGCACACAGACATGGTTAGATTGGGTCCACCTGAATAGTCCAACATAATCTCCCCATTTAATGTCGTTAACTGAACCACATCTACAAAATACTTTTGCTGTGTTATATAACACAGTCCCAGATTCCAGGAATTAGGATGGGTCCCATTTTCTGGCATTATTCTGTCTACACATCTACAATGGTCTTTTTAAGTGGAACTAAGAACACAGTCCCAACTGACATTGGGGTCTAGTTGCTAGCTGAATGGCATTGAAAAAGAATCTGGAGAAATAAAAAACTATTTCAGAAGGAAATGACTAAGTGTAGATGGCTCTTACTCATTGACTTCTTAGTGAAAATCACTAGATCCTTTTATCAAAATTGTCTTGACTATTATAAATCTTGCATTTTCCATGAGTTTTAGATCGATTCATTAATTTCTCTGAAAGAGCTTGCTGGGGTGTTTCATTTATTGATCAATATGAGAATACCATCTTGACAGAACTGTCATTCAATCCATGAACATGCAGAGCTCTCACCATTCATATATTTAAAAAAAAAATTCTCAGCAGTGTTTGTAGTTTTCTAATTCAGATCTTTTCGTTTTCTTTTTCCTAAGTATTTTTATCCTATGTGATGATACTGCATGATTTACAATGTTTTAAGATTCAGATTGCTCATTGTTCTTGTGTGCTAAGTTGCCTCAGTCCTGTCTGACTCTTTACGACCTTATGGATCGTAGCCTGCCAGGCTCCTCTGTCCATGGGATTCTCTAGGCAAGAATACTGGAGTGGGTTGCCAGCCCCTCCTCCAGGGGAATCTTCCCTACCCAGGGATCAAACACGGTCTCATTATGTTTCCTGTATTGCAGCAAGTTCTTTACCACTAGCGCCACCTGGGAAGCCTCAAGATTATTCATTATTTGTATTATAAAGACAGAATGACTTTTTCTATATAATGATTTGGACTTTCCTGGTAGCTTAGCTGGTAAAGAACCTGCCTGCAATGTAGGAGATGCGGGTTTGCCTGCTGAGTCAGGAAGATCCCCTGGAGAAGAGATAGACTACCTACTCCAGTATTCTTGGGCTTCCCTGGTGGCTTGGACAGTAAAGGATCTGCCTGCAATGTGAGAGACCTGGGTTCGATCCCTGGGTTTGGAAGATCCCCTGGAGGAGGACATGGCAACCCACTCCAGTATTTCTGCCTGGAGAATTCCCATGGACAGAGGAGCCTGGCGGGCTACAGTCCATGGGGTTGCAAAGTCAGACACAACTGAAGTGACTTAGCACAGCACAGCATAGAATGATTTGCATTTTGCTACCCCCTAAACACGTGTTTCAAAGTCTGCTATAAATGCAAATTGATTGTGTCAGTGGCTTTTGAGAAAATCAGAGAAAACTGTACCACAACTCAATCAACTTAAAGCAAATACACTTATGGGAATTTAAGATACTTGCTTGGAGATGTCCAAGGAATCACCTTAAATATCAACTCAGATAGGCATTCATGTTTACTTACCTCTTACTGATCTGTTTATGCAGAAATTATTTAAATCTAAAACCAACAAGAGTTATGTTTTCTTCTAAGGGCACAGCACAATTCGTATCAGTGAAAATAACTTGAATTGGAGCAGAAAAGGAAAATTCATAGCTTATGGCCAATTCTTTTGAAATACCAAAGATGATAGCTAGAACATTTACTTTTTTTTTTAGAAAATACTAATTATTAAAAATGCTGCTGATAAGTTTATACATAGGTGTCAGCCACATATATCTTCTATCTTTACTTAATGCAAAATAAAAAGCAAAATAGCAAATAATAATCTGAGAAACCATTAAATTCTGCATGCCAGAGTGAAGTTCAAGAATAAAAGCCTAACGTTGTCTAATGTTTTTCTCATTTTTCTCTCTTTTATAAATAGTAAGTATATTTTATTCCCATAGAACTGTATGAAGATTCTATAACTACTTTCCATGTAGAGATATCATTTAAGGTGTATTAAATTGCTTTTGGTCATAATCCTCTATAGAAGCTAAAGTTATTCATATAACAGGAACTCTTTTTTTCTCCTTATCCAAATGCCACAAGACTGCATATTGCTAGCAGAATACTACTGGAAATACTAAACAAATATTGGAATTCACATTACAGACATACTGGGCCCGTATTGTTGCCAAGCATCACTTCCTCTGTAATTTAAAGTCTGTTTGTCCTGGCTTAGGTGGGATAATAGATCCATAGCTCAGAAATGGCCTGACAGTAGCATTAAAAAAATGATGAACAAAACCCTTACCCATGACACCTCTTAGCTGCAGGTGTGCTGCTTCGCTCTGTGCAAAGTCGGGATACACTTCATATATGTACATACACAGACTCACTATGAAGTTTATTATAGTATTTCTCTAAAAAACAGGAGACAAATAATAGCATTTTTTTAGAGTACAGGAAAAGAAACATGCCAACCTATAAATGATTTAAGATGTAGTAAAAATAAACAAATGTGTTCAACAGAAACGGCCAACACCAGTATTTTTGTATACGAAAATGTGTATTTGTACCCTGTAAGCCAATACGGCATTCATAACAAATCCATGTGTGGGAAAGGTATTAACTACATGCCAAATACAGTCAGTGAAACAAAAATATCACATACAGATGTTTTAAAAAACATGCAGCATGTCCACACAGGGGCTGTGTGGTAATACACAACTTTTTGTTATCAGCCATAGTAATAGTTCGATGATTATAATCAACAAGCAGTGGTTTAAGCACTTAATGTGATAGTTTTCAGTATATATAAGCATTTTACTGTTTAGTTTTAGTGATTTGGTTGGGGAGTTTGGGTGACATATTGAGCATTATAATGCTTTCCTATTTAAATTATCAATTATGGGAAATTGGCTCTAAGCTAAGGTTTCATTAGAAACTGATATATAACTTTGAGGAAGATTCTTTGAGAGAGTGTGTGTGTGTGTGTGTGTGTGTGTACAGTTTTTTAAAGTAGTCACTGGTTTCTTATCAGGCATCCAGTCTCCCCTTTTGCCTTCCCCTTCCTAACACTATTCCTAACATCTGAGTATCACCCCTTAAAAGCCATGCAACCCATGTGGTTTTGGGGACAGTCGATTACACCCAAGAAGGCAGGCCATGGTTGACTGGAAGGGCATATCCACTGTTACTAGAAGGCAATTCACCAGCACAGCATTCTTGGTTCAACAGTAAATAAGCACGGTATTTGGATATAAACTGCTATTAGAAATAGGGCATTATCCCCAAGATATAAGCCTTTTGTCTACACTAATCCAAACTGTAAGCTGTAACACTGATTAACACTGTCTTTTCTGTATTAAAACAGAAGGAAGGATGCAACACTCTAGGAATGGTATACCCTGGTTCCATACCCATTCATCTATTACTGTTCTTTTCTCCTTTCTGCCTTGAAAAAAATTAATCATGTTCATAGAGTCAAGAATTTTATTTCTAAAATACAATCCAATGACTTCACTATCCTTTCTGGAAAAACATACCACCAATTATCTAAAGGATGAAGAAAACTGAGCCTGTCTATAACCACATATCTCGCCTGGATAGTCACAGAATATTTCATCCCATAATCAAACAAAGTGATTTTTTCAATTGAGTCAAGAGATCTATATTATAATTCAAAGTCTTTAAAATTAAAATACATCATATAACACAAGATTTGTGGGAGGGATGAGCGAGACAGTAGTTCAGTTTCCTTTTTGTAGATTAGGTGAGTTGGTCTCTTTAATTTACAATCCTTATTTCATTTACTACCTGAAAATTCTAATTTAGGGCTCAGACTGTGGCCTTGTCATCCAAAAGAGCAACCAAATTAAAAATACAGTAATTCTTCTGTTTTAGCTTATTATATATCAAGAAACTCAAAAGACCAAAATTGCTATAATAAATGTTACCAATGAACAAACATCTAAAAAGTTTATGGCACTGCATCACACAGAATTACCCTGCAAAACTTTTAGGTTTAAAGTAGACCTTTTTAAATATAATACTTACATAGTTCTTTCATACATTCATACTGGCCTTGGCAATTTCACATTAAAAATCTTATAAGCATTCTTTAATAAATAAAAAAGAATAAAAACACCTATAAAACTTGGACAAACACATTCGCACTAAGTATAACCCATCCATTCTTAATTTAACTCATTCACTTACTACAAAGATCTTTATAGAGTTGAATCCAATACTGTATATTGTACATCGCTGCCCTCTGATGGCATCACTCACATATAATTTTAAATTCAGCAAGCAAAAAAAAAAACTTTATTATAATGTAAAAGAGAGTATGTTAATTTTATAAGCTACAGAAATAGAAATTAGGAGATGTTTTATGTTCTCTGGAAATAATATTAATTTCTTAGTAAGTTATAAAAATTTACAGTGTTCCTTCATATAAGCCCTTCAAATGATTTTTCAAGATTTTCCCTGATGATCAGTTTAAAAGGCACTAAGTCCACAAGTTTAAGCAAAAGTCTTCACATATAATGAAATAATGAGATATAAGGTTAAGCGGCAAATTATAAAGAGCTAGATCATCTCATAAAGGAGGGAAAATACAAGTGCAACTTTAAATATCTGAGACATATGCAGAATTTTTCCATGCAATATACAAATATATATTCACTATTTAGGTCAATGTTTTAACTACTAAAAAGTGGCAAATCACCCACCATCTGCAGAAGAGCAAAGGTAGGGAAAATAAGAATTTAATGAAAGGTCCGGCCACTTTCTAACTCTAATAACCAAAAGCATTTTCAATATTCAATTTTGAAAAAGCACTGCACTTGAGAGCACTAAAATTACAAAGTCTGAATCTTCATTTATTCAAAGAGAAGAAATTAAATTGAGGATGTCCACTTGATTGTAGATATTAGTTACTGGCAGTAGACTCTTCCATTCATGCTGTGCTTTATGAAACTGTCCACTAGAAAAGATAAAAATATAGAGCAAAGTAAATTTTGTTTAAAAAGTGAACAAACAGGTAAAAGAGGAATCTGGGCTATACAAATGTAAAGTGATCTTCGTGAGGACCAGTGACTAGTAAAATTTTACATTATAGTCAAAAGTCTGAAATAAAATACAAGATGGTGTACACAGAGAAAGAAGGAAAATATCTGGACAGGTTAATGAGGGGTAGTTAGGTCCCAAATACCTGATGATCAGTCAAACAAAAAATCACAAGACAAAATAAAAACAATGAAACTACAAAGTAAAAATAAAGGAATTGGAATTCTTGAGGCAGAGGAGTGAAGAAGTGGTAGAAATTATTAAATAATGGTCTGGCAAAGTCTTTGCCTGGAGAAGGAAATGGCAACCTGTACTCCAGTACTCTTGCCTTGAGAATCCTATGGACAGAGGGGTCCATGGGTTGCAGAGTCGGACACAACTGAGCGACTAACACACACAAAATCTTTGACTGTTTCAACTTGAGAAACTGTTCCACGTGGTATTCTGCTTAATCCAGTTTATTAAATTTTGCAATAGTAAGTTCTGAAAAAGCCATTGGGATAATACCAGACATATCTACCAGTCTCTAGTGTTCCAAGTATATTAAGAAACATTATTGGGTGTAACATACTTTTTAAAAATGCTTATTTAAATAAAGTTTAAAAATTAAGCATGAATTCAAGTAAACTTATTTTCCTTTATTTTAGGACTTCTTATGGATTTAAATATTGTGCTTTTTTTAATCTCCAAGGAAGGTATTCAATATATAACATAATATTCAGTGTTTTGGGGCTTCCCTTGTGGCTCAACTGGTAAAGAATCTGCCTGCAATGCAGGAGACCTGGGTTTGATCCCTGGGTTGGGAAGATCCCCTGGAGAAGGGAAAGGCTGTAAAGTCCATGGACTATACTGTCCAAAAAGTCTGAAAAGAGTTGGAAAGAGTCAGACACGACTGAGTGATTTTCACTTTTACTTCATTATTTTTAAACATTTTTTACCATGGTACTCTATTTTCAACAAAATATCCCTTAGGACTAGTATTACAAACACTAGAGCAGTGATTCTCAATCTGGTTTGACATCAGACTCCTTGGGGAGCCTAAAAGTCCTGACAGCCAAGCCCCACTCTCAGAGATCCTGATTGGTACAAGGTCAGGTCCAAGGTCCAGCCTTTTGTGAAAGTTTCCCATGAACCAATGGCATCTGCCAGCACTCCTCTGCTGGTATATCCTGAACTGATGCTAGTTTGTGTCCTGACACCATCATCACATTGACTTCATAAAATAAGGCTGCCTTTCCAGAATACAGCAAGCATTGCCAATGCCAACTGTCCTTGTAAGAGGCAGTCAGTCAGCAGATGAATATGTGGAGTGTGTGAAGACAGAGAGGGTCCTGTTTTCCTCATACTATGGAGTCAGGTTAGGAAGAATCTAGCTATACGACGGACACTCAAGGCCTGAGAACAGCCCATAAATGACCCCAGGCCAAAGGGTTTGAGGATTAAAGTTACTGCCTATCTTATATTTTCCCTTCTGTTATCCCTGAAGGTGAAAGTTTCTCAGTGCTGTCCAACTCTCTGCGACCCCACGGACTATACCGTCCATGGAATTCTATAGGCCAGAATAGTGGAGTGGGTAGCCTTTCCCTTCTCCAGGGGATCTTCCCAACCCAGGGATAGAACCCAGGTTTCCTACATTGCAGGCAGATTCTTTAACAGCTGAGCCACCAGGGAAGCCCTGAGCCGCCAAAAATGTTGAACTTCACTGTATGCTCTCGATGAGCAATGCAGGTGGTCAAAGAAAAAAAAGGTACTGAATTTAACGCTGATCATGTCTCTCATTTTGGGCACTTCTGAAGGGACCAGAAGAAATCTAAGACTTAACTTATTTTTAATCTATAGGCTTCATTGCATGGAAACTTCAGCTTTAATTACGGAAGCCCTCTTGTCTCTTAAGAGTTCAAAAGCTGATGTAAAATTTGTTAGGGTAAAAGTGAAAGTGAAACTTGGTCAGTCGTGTCCAATTCTTTGCAACCCCACAATAGAACCCATGGAATTCTCAAGGCCAGAATACTAGAGTGGGAAACCTTTCCCTTCTTCAGGGGATCTTCCCAACCTAGGGATGGAACCCAGGTCTCCCACATTGCAGGTGGATTTTTTACTAGCTGAGCCACAAGGGAAGCCCAAAAATACCAGAGTGGGTACCCTATCCCTTCTCCAGGGATCTTCCCAACCCAGGAATCAAACTGTGGTCTCCTGCATTGCAGGCAGATTCTTTCCCAACCAAGCTATCAGGGAAGCCCTTTGTTAGGTTAGAACATGTAAAATAAGTACCTTCTGACTATATAAAAAATATCCTTTTTTGTAATATTATATGTGACTTCAAGTCATTCAGAAGCTTGATTTAGTGAAAAAAACTAAGAGAGTTTGAAGCAGGTTATAGTACAATCCAATTTTATAAAACTGAATATAAAATGAGATGAAAAATGATGTCAAAATGATACTGAATTTGGGTGATTTTTACTTTCTTCTTTGTACCCTTCCATATTGCTTAAGTTTTCTACACAGTTATGATTGTCATTAACTATGTAAGTATAGGGGGCTTTCCACATGGCACCAGTGGTAAAGAACCCACCTGCCAAGGCAGGAGACGCAAGTTCAGTCCCTGGGTTTGGAAGATCCCCTAGAGAAGGAAATGGCAACCCACTCCAGTGTTCCTGCCTGGAATATTCCATTGACAGAGGAGCCTGGTGGGCTATAGTCTGTGGGGTCGCACAGAGTTGGACATGACTAAAGCAACTTAGCAGAGCACACATATACATACACACACATAAGTATGAAGTTAAGATATTGGGTTGAGATAAACAAGAAAAGTCTATTTTCATTTTGGGAAAAAGAAAGCAAATCTATTCCAATGAATGTTGAAATGTTCAAATAAATGGACACTTCTTCCAATCTATATTGTGCAGGCTTTTAAATTCACATTTCTCTGATAATCATTTTCTGGAGGAAATTATTGAATGGATTGCTACTTGAGTTTTCAAAAATTCCAGGTAAATCAAATCTTCAATAAATTTTAATACTTACTCTAAGTCCACCTTCTGGTGGGGGTCCAGATGTAGCCATTTCTTTTTCTATTTTTTCCTTTTTCTTTCTCTTTTCTTCCACAGACTGAACATTCAGAATACCCCGAGATGCAGCCTTTAGGAAAATTGTTGATAAACAATAAAATTGTAGAAAAACAATAAAAATTAGTTTTCTGTGTCCGGAAGGTGTCTTTTGCGTTTTGCCATTCAGGTTTTTCTTTCGATGTGGGGGCAGGGGAGGGGGTTGGTCTCTTTCTTTGGCAACAAAGAATTAGGCTATTTCTAAAACAGTTTTACATAAAACAAACTACAGTTTCTTCATTGGGTATTTTGCAACCATACACATTTCGCCCCTAAAATTACTTCACAACTGTCAGTGCTTTACAAGGCACAGTCATTTCATTCAAGGAACAATGTTATTAAAGGGGCATCTCACATAACTGAAGACACGTGTATGGTAATTGTCATACATTAAATAAGAAATCCCTGGAGGAGGACATGGCAACCCACTCTAGGATTCTTGCAGAGATAATCTCATGGACAGAGGAGACTTGCTGGCTACAGTCCATGGGGTCACAGAGAAGTGGACATGACTGAGCACACACACAAATGACATAAATGCATTAAACGAATTTACTGAAACACAGAAATCATTCTGAAAAATGTTTATCTTTAAATTTGTAAGATATCAGGTATCATTTTCATTAGAGGAATACTACTAGTAATAGACATTTACAGAGAACAAGGCACAAATTCAATCATCTAAGGTCGAATTTTATTTTACTCTCACCTCCTTCTGTCTTCTCTCCGCAGCCTCTGCAAGCTTTGCTCTTTTTTCTTCCTAGAAAAAATGTGTAAGAAATATGGTTTTAAACAAAACCAAACGTGATCCTTGATGTTTTATACTTTATCTTACCAGTAAGATAATAGTTTATAAAAAATACTACTGGCCTAAACCATCCCACTAGGAATGCCACTACTTATAACATTCATAAAATACTCAACTTTCTGAATTTCATTTTCCCAATCAGTGTACCTTCAAGTAAGCACAAGGTGAGACATATATCTTTATCTATATATACACATTTTATATCTGATACATACATACACAGATTGGCCTGTGAAATAATCTATTTGCTTTTTTTTTTTTTAAGCACTAACAAACTAGTCAGGACAATAATAAATGACATTGAATAATATAAGCAGGGAAATACATGGTTGATTAAATGCCAATTAAAAAGGAGTTTGAGGCAGCCTGGTATTTTCAGAAAAAGTTCATGAATGAAGAGAATGAATCTCATTGTGTAGGACAAGAAGGACTGAAGGATATTTGAGATGTAGTGTTCCATGTTGAGAAACCATGAATATTATTTTTCCACCTGGATTAATCACAAGTTACAAATTATTTAAATATATAAGACAGTAACAGCATTCTCTTGGGAGCTGTGTTAATAATTTCATTTTCCACAAAACACTCATTCATTCACTTATTCATTCTTTGGATACTTAATGAGCAATAATCCTACCGAGCAACTATTCCTGGTGCTGAGAATACAGCAGTGAAATAATACAGAGAAATATTTCCACCCACATGGAATTTACATTCCAATGAGGACAAACAGTCATATATAATCAAATAAATATACATTTATTAGACTGAAGGAAGTGCTTCTGGGAAATACAAAGAAGAGTATGGTCAAATGGAAGGATGGGTTGATGGTAGAGTGGAGGATCTATTTTATTTAGAGTGGTGAAGAAAAGTCTCAAAGATAAAGTGACATTCAAGTATTCTGCCATGTGGTTATCTCTGGGGGTGGCTGGGAGGGCTTAACAACTGCTGGCATATTAGTTTTTTATCAACAGCCAGATAAAGAAAATTAAGAACATTTAAAAGCAACAGTATCAGGAAAGACAAGGTGAATTTTCTCATATCAACTTCCAGGTCTTTTTTAGCACTTAAGGTCAAATAGCTGAAGAGTTAATGTGAAAGTGAAAGTGAAGTAGCTCAGTCGTGTCCGACTCTCTGCCACCCCATGGACTGTAGCCCACCAGGCTCCTCCCTCCATGGGATTCTCCAGGCAAGAATACTGGAGTGGGTTGCCACTTCCTTCTCCAGGGGATCTTCCCGACCCAGGGATTGAACCCTGGTCTCCCTCATTGTGGGCAGATGCTTTAACCTCTGAGCCACCAGGGAAGCCCGAAGGGTTAATGTACTTTCCTAAAAAACTCATTTCCTTCAAATAATTTTTAGCCAAATATTAATAAAGGAGAGGAATTTAGGTTTTCTGTTAGCAATTTCCTGTAAGGATTATTAAGGTAAAAAGGCTGTTAAAAATAGAAAGCTACAAAAAGTATAAATGTATTATACCACAAACCACCTAGATACATCTGCAATTATCCAGATAAATAATGACTACTTTCTGGTACAAGTATGTCCCCAATATTGCCGGGGACAAATCGACATATTTTTAAGATGCATTTCTCGTTAAACTGAAAATTCAAATTTCAGGGCACCTTATATTTTTATTCGCTAAACGTGGCAACCTTACAAATTGTATATTCTGTACTACATAAAATGCTTTTTAAAACAGAACTTCAGTTCAGTTCAGTCGCTCAGTCGTGTTCGACTCTTTGCGACCCCATGAATCGCAGCACGCCAGGCCTCCCTGTCCATCATAAATACTAAAGAGAAATTCACTAATACAATATCTAATAAAACGCAGAAATAGACAAGACTTTATTGAGCACCTTCTTTAAACAGCTGGTACAGACACATGAAAATGCACATCTCCTACAAGATGAAACTCCTCAGTTCACGGAGAAAGGGATGTCTTTTCACATACTAACTTCATCTACCGCATCTCCAGGAGTGGTCCCCACAGCGCACCGTTCGCGTGCGCCTGCGTCCTACGAATTCCCGATTTTGCCGGCGGCGAAAGGTAAAGAGACACCGGAGCCGCCTTCAGAGGGAGAGAGACGGACGCGGAGGCAGCCCCCAAATCCCGCAGGCAGGACGTCGAGGTCCCTCGGGGCGCAGCCACCCGTCTCTGCCAGCTGGGTCCCCACCGGCGGCTCTCCGGCCCGCGCCGCCGCGTCCAACGGCCCGTCCCGGGGCCGCAGCTCGGGCCTCCCGGCGCGCCCCTCCGGGAACAGGTGCGCGCGGCGCCGGCGGGCTGACGCGCGGGAGCGGGCAGGCAGCCTTACTCACCAGGTCCGGCGAGGGAGGCGCGGCCTCGGTGGGACAGGGAAAACACAGCCCCATAGGGATCGCGGCCGGAGGTCCGCTCAAACCAGGCCGTGAGAACTGCGCGATCAAACGCGGGTCCCAGGTCTGCGGCGCTCGCCCCGCCCCCGCCGGCGGCTTGGTGACCGGGTCGCTCCGCCCCGCCGCTCCGCTCTGCCCCGCCCCTCTCGCGCAACGCCCCAACCCGCCCCGCGGCTCCACCCACTCACACTCCCCGCCCTGCGA
>SJXQ01011778.1:212166-242285 GCA_006408695.1 Aepyceros melampus | reverse complement strand
CCCGCCCCTCTGAGGCAACTCCCCACCCATACCTCCAGAGGCTCCGCTAGGACCGGCCTTGGACTCAGGAAACACCTGCTGAAGGCAGCACGCGGAAGAGGGATGGACAAGTTCGGCTATAGCCTGCAAAACTTTTTGTAGCTCCCAGTTGGCTGACCCTTATATAAATGAGTGACATGACTCGGGATAGTTTATGTTATCTCTTTTGTGAGAAGGGACTCTGACTTCCAAGAAATTAAAGCCAAGATTTCAAGTTGATGTCCGCACGCATTTCCGTAAGTGCCTCTCAGTACTACTCCAGTTGGAAGGGCAGAACATGAAATTTATCACTGTGTTTTAGAATTGAGCCGCGTGAATGCAGCATTAGTTGAGATGTCCCTTATTTTCTGGTGCGTTGGATGCATTTTTCCATCCAAGAGTAGCAGTAGTGTTTGAAATATTCAGAAATACTTAGAGTGAATGCTTTTCAAAGTTAATAGGTATAAGAATCACCTGAGCACCTACTTTAGTGAATTAAGGTGAGTTAAATATCACAGCCAAATGGACATATCGTTGGAAACTTGACGCCCAGCATACTGGGTTCTTGATGTTAATCTTCTGTTAACAGCTTTATGAAGTCACCAAGTGGTTCTTTAAAATTATTTAAATTTTTTACCCAGTTAATTGGTACGGTCTAAAGTTATCAGAAAACTGCACTTGTCAAAAAATGCTTTCTATGAATCCTTTTGAATATGAAGTGCTTATTGCAAGAGCATCAGAGTAAAACAGTGACCGTCTATAAATGACAAGAGTTTGAAAGACATCATTGAAGAGCTGGTTACAATGCAGTTGACAGAGAAACTTGGTTACTACTGTGAGTTACAAAATTCAGTATGATTACTAGAATTATGGCTGTTAATATTTTACTTAGACATATTAGATTTGTAGGAGGTCCATAATTTCCAGAATATCTATATTAATAACATTTACCCTTACAACATACACTAAGTTTTATCACGACTCATTTGATAATGCTTACATATAATTTCATGTACAAAGTAACCCTGATTTGTTAAAGATTTCTCTTCATCATATTTTTCAGATGTTCTCTCTGAAGCATCCCAAAGTTAGCTAGAGGTCAAAAGAAATTTGATTAGAATTTGAAATTTGGACAGTTTGTCAAAAATATCAAAAATGTTTCAAAATATTTGATCAAATATTATAGGGTCATATGTCACTGTGGAACAATACTTATTCACTTAACCAAAGTGACAATAAACGATTTGAAGAAGCAAATGTCGCAAGTCATAACAGATTACTGGTTAAAGGTAAAGAAACTTTGCAATTAGTTATCAAAAGATCAGTATTTTCCAAAAACCTTGTCTCCTTAATAGAGAGAAAACCAAATTCAGGTTTTGTACCATTTTACCTTTCAACTTAAAATTCATTTACTCAGTTAAATTTATTCTACTCTTTATGAATCCTGACCAACATATAGAATGCCTTTCTAAGGCATTGTCTAAAGATAACTTTCTATATCCATTAATTTGTCCCTTATTTTCTTTTCCTTTTAGAAATAAACAGCTTTAGGACAAAAATCCTTTCTTTTCCCTTGCATTTCCCTTCTTTATACCTTCTTTTTCCTTGCATACAAAGACGTTTTCCTTATTAATTTTTAGTAGTTTTAATTAGATACTTAAATGTAATTCTTAACCTTAAAACCTTAGTTTCTAATAAAAACTAAGTAAGCAATTATGAACATGTACATTAGCAATTTGTAGATATGCAAACTTGTGAATATTAATTGTAATTTCTAAAACAGGTGTTCCATAAAGAAAATATCTCAATGTGGCACCAAATATATAATCCTGAATCTTTTTAGTTTCTCTGTAAAAGGAAGCTTTTGTTCAGTAATGTTACAGTTTCTTATTTGGAAATGATCTGGATATTCAGTGAATTCCCATCATTGAATTTAACTAAGCAGTTTCAAGTTACAAATAAATCTGGAGAAACGATTTTAGACAGATATACTCAAAACATAATTATTCCTAAAGAGTTCACTTAAACTATCTCATTTACCTTTAATTTATTTAAAACTTTCATATCAAGTTATTTTTATTGCTGACAAATTTTGTAGCAGGAATAATATGGTCTTATTTGATTTTGAGTAAACCTGCTGCTACTGCTAAGTCACTTCAGTCATGTCCGACTCTATGCGACCCCATAAACGGCAGCCCACCAGGCTCCGCAGTCCTTGGGATTCTCCAGGCAAGAATACTGGAGTGGGTTGCCATTTCCTTCTCCAATGCATGAAAGCGAAAGTGAAGTCGCTCAGTCGTGCCCGACTCTTAGCGAGCCCATGGACTGCAGCCTACCAGGCTCCTCCGTCCACGGGATTCTCCAGGCAAGAGCACTGGAGTGGGTTGCCATTGCCTTCTCCTTGAGTAAACCTAGGTACAACAAAAGTATCATACTTAATGTTGATGACCCTAAAGAGATGTCTGTATTAATTAAACTGACAAACTGAAACTTTTCATTAATTAACATGGAATCTATTTCATTTACTTTATTAACTCTAGATCATGTGATTCAGAAGTTCATGTGGATTAGTTTCTTTGTATTTATGAGTATTTGTATGTGCTTAATTTCCTTTAAGCCAATTATATAGAGCTCTTTTACAAATTAATATTGGCAACACCACACCTCTACAATACAAACACACAGACACAAACAAACACCTCATCTTTCCACTCTAAAATTTTAGCCATAAATAAGTTACAATAATATAAAACCCATCAGTTATAAGAGTTTGGATTCAAATTGTATTTCTGGTGGATGGAACAAATCAAGGTCACCTGTTTAATGACTAATCCTTTTACTAATATTTATAGAAAAGACACTTAAGTGTCTTACAAACCTTAAGATTTGTATTTGTCCTGACAAGTCAAGTTCCAAATTATCTTTTCCTGTTTTGTTTTTTCTTTCAGTAAGAGTTACCTTCCTGAAATTTGCATTTTAAAAAGATGACTATGATTAGAGTAACTGACCAGGTAGCTATATGAAACCCAGAAGTATAGGAGAAATTCAACTTCCTCCTAGAAGAAACTTTGTTATTGTCATACATTTTAATCCTGCATGTTATTATTGCCACAATACCTTGATTTTTTCTTAAAACAATAAATTATTTTTTAAAAAATAAAAGAAGTTTAAATGATTTTGTATTCATTCATGTGTATCATTTCCAGAGCTATTCATTTTGTGAAGGTCCAAGAATTTTTCTTCTACTTAAAGAATTTGCCCTGCAAGTCTGCTAGTGATAGATATTTTGGGGGCTTTCCTTTTCTGGAAAACAACAACAACAACTGCATTTTGCTTAAAATAACATGTAAGGTTGACAAGACTTTAAAAAATGTTTTAAATCAGTTTTTTAAAGATGTCATTTTGGTTACATGATTTAGAATGACCTTTGTGATTTTCTTATGCTTATTTCTCAGCATTTAATGTGTTCTATGTCCCTGTTGTTTCATTTTTTCAATGTTTTTCAGCAATTTGACTATGAGATAATTTGGTAAGGTTTGGAATTCATTTTGCTTGGTGTCCATTACACTTTTTGAATCTGTGGGGTTAGTTTTCATCAAATTTGGAGACATTTGGGGCATTTTTTTTTTTTTTTTTTGGTTCCATCCTTCCCCACTAACTTATCTCTAGTTATTCATGTCTTAGACCTCATGATATTGTCTCACAGATCAGTGAGCAGCTAATCCTTTCCCAGTCTTTTTCTCTTTGCTTTAGTTTGAATTGTTTCTATTGCTTTATCTGCTGTATCTTCAATTTCAATGTCTTTCATACATAGTCTCTCAGTAGTGCTGACTCTTTGCAACCCTAGGACTGTAGCCCGCCAGGCTCCTCTGTCCATTGGATTCTCCAGGCAAGAATACTGGCATGACCTTCAATGTCTTTTATTTACATCTAATATACTGTTAATATCATTTAGTGAATTTTTAAAATTTCAGATATTTTCAGTGTTAAAAGTTCCATCTTTTTAGTCTTCTATTCCTCTCCTTGCTGTGTTCACATTTTTCTTTAAACTGCTGAACATAGTCAACATATTTATAATAGATGATTAAACTGATTCTTCTGATTCCGTCCTCTCTTTATTTTGGTGTCTCTATTAACCTGATTCCCCCCTTTTTAATGTTTTATAATTTTTTGCTCCTTGGCATGCCTAGTAATCTTGACTGGACACTAGATATTGCTCATGGATGGTACAAAAAGAGTAAACAGATCTGACCTTGCTGAGTTCACCGTATACACATGCAGCTTTGCATTTAACACAGACTAAATGCAAGTCATAATACAGAGCTGCCAATTACTTTCAGTAGTTTCTTACATCCTGGATTTCTGCCCTCCTGGTTCCAGTTACTCCAGACTGCCTGAATCCTTATCTCTTGTTTCTCAATCAGCAAAACTCCTGTGTTCTGCTTATGATCCTCTTCCCCGCATAAAGAACTGCTCTGGAATGCTGCTCAGGCAGTAAATGGGATTCATTTGGTTCTCTTCTCTTAGGGATCACAATCTGTTTTTGACTTTTGTCTATTTTCTGAAACCATTGTTTTTAGAATTTTGTCTTATTTTTTAGTTGTTTACTACAGAAACAGAATTCTGGTACTTCCATTATGCCTAGAAGCAGAATTTCCTATATTTCACTTTAAATTTTATTTAAGAAACCACACATCAGTCATCGAATATAATATTCTTGTTCATTCTATAGTTGGTTATTCTTCTATAGAAAATAATTGTGATAATTCCTTTTTCATGTTAGAAATTACTTATATAAGTAAGTAAGCGTTTTACAGACAGATACGGTAATGATTTATTTCTTGCATAAAAGTAAAAATTCAGTATTCAAATTTTACTAATACCTTAAATGAAAATTTTAATTATATTATAGCTTATTTCCAATATTAACATATGATACAGACATTAGTTATATTAAAACTCTTTCCTAGGTACAACCTATGAAGTATAAAATAAATAAGATACAGGGTTATAATGTACAGTGCATGGAAAACAGCCAATATTTTATAGTACCGTTCAATGAAGTATAATCTTCAAAAACATTGAATCACTACATTGTGCACCTGAATCTAATATTGTTAGTCAATTACACTTCAATACGTCATACTTCAATAAAAAACAAACCAAAACAAAACTCTCTACTAGGACTTGTTTAAAGATTTTAAACATCTTGTTTAAACTCAAGTCATTATAAATATACAGCTGAGGAAATGTATTTTCCCCTATTATTAAAGCATAATTGTTAATCTCTAAATAAGTTGTAAATCCAGTTGCAAAAACATAAGCATGAATACATCACTTACAAAGGCATATGCATATTATTATTTGTTGAAAAGAAGCAATCTCAAATTACCAGAGAAAGTGGTAGTAAGATATCATATTTAATAAAATTCTCGACCCTGCAGCTTAGGTGTTAAATGGTTGCACTGTGTTTATTTTGCTGAACTTGAGGAGCACTGTCTTTATTTTTTCGAATGACATCAAATCACAAAATGCCACTTGATGTTAGACATCTGTGGTCTGGCATGATTTCTTCCACACAGACTTCAACTTTATGTCCACTAGAAGAGATTAAAATACACAAAGAAAAATAAATTCAATCAAAATGTACAAAGCAAAGATTTATACGAACTATAAATTCTCTTGGAAAAGTCTCGGAAGACTTTCTTACAAAAAAATAATTGTATAAAGAATTAGAAATAATATTCTAAATTAAAACAGTCAGATAGAACCAGATATGAGTTATGATAATAGCAAAGTATTATCAAATAGATCACATGCTATGTGTGCTATGCTAGGTCATGTCAGTCATGCCCGACTCTTTGCGACCCCATGGACTGTAGCCCACCAGGCTCCTCTGTCCCTGGGATTCTCTAGGCAAGAACACTGGAGTGGGTTGCCATGCCCTCCTCCAGGGGATCTTCCTGACCCAGGGATCGAACCGGCATCTCTTACATCTCCTGCATTGGCAGGCAGGTTCTTTATCACTAATGACACCTGGGAAGCCCCAAATAAATCATATCTGGATAAATATGATATAAACAATTTTTTCTATGAGTCAAGCAACAAATGCTATAAATAGAAAAAAACTGTAGAAACAAAAAATAGCAATTTAGAGCTCTGGTAGATGAATTTCTGAATATAATGGATGTGACAAGAGATGTTAAACAAGGATTTTTCTTTCCAAGTTTTATGGTCTGTGATTGACTGAAAAAGTATATTAGTTTATCTGTTGAGTGTTTTAAGTCTTGAAATGTCCCAAAATGAAGTGAATAAGAATGACAAATAAGTGAAAATGGAAAGCTTATGTATATTATTATCAGCAGGAATTTAATCTTCATATATCAGGATAATTTTAATATGTATGAAGATGATAATTAATGATATAATTAGAAGAGTTTTGTTATAGAGATAAACAGAAAAAATTTTTTCTCAAATGTTTCCCAATTGGATGCTCTAGTATCATCATGCATGTCTTCAGTTCTACTGGGCACAATCCATGTTTAAGTAAAGCACTTATATATATGCACTCAGGCCTTTATTTTCATCTCAAATCATTTAATTGTACAAATACTGTTGATATACTTTTTTGAGGCCAAAGATTAAGTAGACAGAAAAAGAGAAGATGGTATTAGTAGGGGTGCTGCTTATAACACAACAGTTTGCAAAAGAAAAAGGAGAAGAAAAAGTGAAAAATGATATGCTCAGTTGGTAAAGAATCCACCTGCAATGCAGGAGACTCCGGTTTGATTCTGGGTCGGGAAGATCTGCTGGAGAAGGGATAGGCTACCCACTCCATTATTCTTGGGCCTCTCTTGTGGCTCAGCTGGTAAAGAATCCACCTGCAGTGCAGGAGACCTGGGTTTGATCCCAGGGTTGGGAAGATCCCCTGGAGAAGGGAAAGGCTACCCAGTCCAGTGTTCTGGCCTGCAGAATCCCATGGACAGTCCATGGGGTTGCAAAGAGTTGGACATTCAAAGCAGTATTATTCTGTACAGTCTGGTTTTGGCACTAGTTTTACATTCATTTCAAGCCATTATATTCATTACAGTTTTACAACAAGATCAGTAGAGAAATTGAGAATAAGCATTTATGTTCATTTATAAAAATTTGACACTGCTGCAGCATTTTGATTGTATGTTACAAAGTGATCAGTCCACAGTGGTTTGGAAATTAAACCAAACAAAATTTTAGTGTATACTTTGGAACATTGAGCCCCCTCATGTTCTTTTTGTGGAAAAAGGAAACTTTCATAATGGCCTATTGCCGCCAAAGGAAAATAACTGGATGTTCTGAACATAATTTCAGAAATTTTGTATTAAGGACAATGAATACTAAATGCCAGATTGAACTCAGGCTTTTCATGAATCATGCATTTTATTTTTTATATTTGTATTTGTGAGAGATACCAGTTGTCTCTGGAAGCTCTCTGGCTGGTAGGATAATTGATAAAGAACATTCTGCAGACATTTCTATAAGACATATCTGGCAGCTCAAGAAAGAAAAGGGAGTTTTTTTTAACAGAAAGCCATAATGGTTTGGAATTGAGGACAAGTCACAAAAAGAGGAAACCAATGGCATGGGACTTCTGCACTGGAAAAGGGATGGAACGGTTAACCAAACTAATTGTGTGAAAATGAATCAAGAGTTAAAGGCCTCAGAAGCCATACCCTATAGCAAGGTGGTCTCAGGAATCATTGCTCCCTTCTCTCCCACATCACACATCATTAAACTTTGCTATGGAATAATTGTGCAGATGTGAAGAGATGACTCCTAGACAAGACCTTGATGCTAGGAAAGACTAATGGCAAAGGAGAAGAGGGAGGCAGAGGATGAAATGGTTAGATAGCCATCACTGACTCAATGGACATGAATCTGAGCAAACTCCGGAGATAGTGAATGACAGGGAAGACTGGCATACTGCAGTCCATGGGGTCTCAAAGAGACACGACTGAGTGACTGAATAACAACAAGGTATGTTGTGTAAGCATATTTTAATGCATATCAGAGAGATCATGACGATGGGGGTGGGATTATAAACACAGGTGTATCAGCAAGAGAGGAGCTATATTTAAGACAGTGGGCTAACTATATAAAGTTGCATATCCTGGGATCCTATGTGGCAATACATAACTCCCATGACTATGGAAATACAAAGGAAAGCAAAGGTAAGGGGCTGAATTTATATTCATAATATGCATTTATTCAAAAAACTGGTAAGAGAATGAGTTTCAGGAGGATCAGCCTGAAAAGGAAACGAAGGTATTTTCTTTCACACTAATTATGCTTAGTTGGTCTGACTCTGCGACCTTGTGGACTGTAGCCAAGCCAAGCTCCTCTGTCTATGGATTTCCCAGGCAAGAATCCTGGAGTGGGTTGCCATTTCCTCCTCCAGGGGATCTTCTCAACCCAGGGATGGAACCTGCGTCTCCTTCATTGGCAGGCAGATTTCTTACCACTGAACCACCTGAGAAGTCCTTTTTCCCACTAATAGAGCCTCAATTTTCTAGAGCAGCAAGGAAGCAACTTCAATTTTTTTTTTTTTATCACTTTAGACTGTCTTGTAGCTAACGGTGGCCAGTTTTGATCAAAGAAAAATAAGTGGGAGTTTCCACTTTCTGACATGTACAGAGTTTGGAAATTATCACTCACATTCTCACAACCAGAAAAATGCTGAACACACTGAAAATCAACAACTTTTCTTAGATCCGTCAGAGAACTGAGGTCCCAGGGTGAACTGCTCTGCTGACAAATGAAAAGATAAACAATACTGCTAGAACCATACTGGAAGGAACATTAAACGGACAAGTTGCTGTGGCTCAGTATGGATTAGCTTGAAAGTTAAAAAACTCAGGTTGGTGGGGAGTCTTAGGGAGGCCCTCTTAGGGAAGCCTTCATATTTCATTGAGTGAAGATCAGAACTTTAGTTGGGTATTTTCCATACCTTATGTGAAAGGGTCTGGATTTGGGCATTTCCCCAGGTCAACTAGAGTTTGATAAAAGGTAAATTAGATCTTGATAAACCAGTTCCCTTGAGTATGCCCTGTTAGGAGAACAAAGAGCCCTAAGTATTTCAATATAGCAGTTTCCCTCTTCTCTAGAAGCAAAGAGATTTTTCCCTGATCTTCTATTATGTGATCATATCACTAGATGCAGAATGAGCATTTGACAAAATCCAACACCCCTTTATGATTGAAAAAAAAAATACAACACAAAACCAGTAGAAATAGAGAGGGATTGTCTCACACTTAAAAAAGAACATTTATAAAACACCTACAGGTAACTTCATATTTAATGATGAGTAACTAGATGCTTTCAGCTAAGATCAGGAACTCTGATGAAAAAAATTTATCAAAGATGAACCTAAATAAATCTGATAAATAATGCTCATTTATAAAAAGACTCAGTATTATTAAGATGTCAGTTCTTTCCAAAGTGATCTATAGATCTAGCATAATACAATCAAAATTACAGCAAGTTACTTTGCAGATTTTGATAAACGGATTCTAAGTCTTATATGAATAAACAAAAAGACCGAGGATTACTGACATAACACTGAAGGAGAAGGACAAAGTTTGAAGGCTGCCACTTATGTTACTGATATTACTAATCTAACTCCAGGATTTACTATAAAGCTACAGCGATCAAGACAGTGTGGGATTGGCAAAAGAACAGACAAATACTCTATTTAATGGAACAGAATAGATAGCTCAGAAATAGACCCACACAGATACAAATAGTCAACAGAACTTTGACAAAGGAGCAAAGGTAATACAATATAGATAGGATAGCTTCATCAGGAAATGGTGCTGTAAAAATAGAACAACAGCCACATGCAAGCAAAAAAAAAAAAAAGTCTAGACAGTTTATACCTTTCATTGAAAGGAACTCAAAATATATCATAGAGCTAATGTAAAGTATAAAATTATAACAATTCTAGAAAATAAGGAGAAACGCTTTAAGACCTTGGATTTCACAATGAGTTTTTTGATACACTAAAAGCATGATCCATGAAAGAAATAATTGGTAAGTTAAGCTTCATTAAAGTTAAAAATTTGGCTCTGGGAAAATACTATTAGAAAAAATGAAAACACAAAGGACAGATTGGAAGAAAAATATTTGCAAAATACATACGAAAAGCTGGCATCCAAAATACGCAAATGGCTCAAAACTCAACTATAAAAAATAAACAATTAAAAAGTGGGCAAAATATCTGAATAGACACCTTATCAAAGAAGTTATACAGTTGGTAGATAAACATATAAAATGATTGTCAATATGCTGAGTTGCTGAGTCATGTCTGACTCTTTTCGACCCCATGAACTGTAGCCCACCAGGGTCCTCTGTCCATGGGGATTCTCCAGGCAAGGATACTGGAGTGGTTTGCCATGCCCTCCTCCAAGGAATCTTCCCAACTCAGGGGCTGAATCCATGTCTCCCACATTGCAGGTGGATTCTGAGCCACTAAGGAATTGCAAATTAAAATAATGAAATATCACTATACAACTATCTACATGGCTAAAATCCACAAACACTGATAACATCAAATGTTGGCAATGGTAAGGAGCAACAGAGAACTGTCATTCATTGCTAGTGAGAGTGCAAAATAATACAGCTACTTTGGAAGACAGTTTGGCCAGGTTTTTATTTTTATTTTTCTCAAAGCTAAACACAGTTTTACCATATGATCCAGCAATTGTGCTTCTAGGTATTTCCCCAAGTGAATTGAAAGCTATGTGTAAAAAAAAAAAAAAAAAAATTCCCATGAATGTTTAGAGTAATTTTTTTGATGACTGCTAAAACTGCAAGGGATCACTATGTTTTTCAGTAGGTGAGTGGATCGTGCAATGGATAAAAAGAAAGGAATTATCAAATCATGAGAAGATATGAAGGAAACTTAAGTGTCTATTACTAAGTAAAAGAAACCAGTATGAAAGGTTACATACTATATGATTCCAACCATATCACATTCTGGAAAAAGGTAAAACTATAGAGATAGCAAAAAGATCAGTGATTGCCAGAGGCTTGAGATGGGTGAGGGAAGGAAAAGATGAATGTATAGTACACAGGAGATTTTTAGGGCAGTAAAAATCTCCTGTATGTTAGTGTAATGGTGAATAAAAGACTGTGTGTGTGTGTTTGTGTATGTTTGTATGTGTGGGGTGTCTATCAGCTTTTTTGAAGTATAGTTGACATGCAATAAACCACGCATATTTATTTGAAGTGTATACTTCAAAACGTTTTGACATGCATACACCCACAAAGCCATTACCTCAACCAAGATTTTATATATATTTATATATATGTACATATACAGAGGTTACTCTCTTGATCAACAAGAACTGATTCAACAGGTGTATACTTTTTCCCTTTTCCTGTATCCTCTTCTTTTGGAATGTGGATGCAATCTTTACCTATTGTAGAAGCTTTTTTGAGACCATGAGAGTAAAAGTCATGTGAAAATGTGAACGATCAAAAAGACAGAAGGAGCCTGAAACTTCTTTGGTGGTTTTAAAAATCACCATATCAATCCTAGACTGCCTAGATCAGGAGTTCTCCTCTGGAGGAAAAAGTACTATTTGTTTAAACCATGGCAGCTGCGTTTCTTTTAGAAAGAGCTGAAGTTACAAATTTCTACCTAACAATGGTATTCATTAGTGAGGATTATTTTCTTTGAAAAAGAAAACCAACAGAAAAAAAAATCTTAATGATCAGAAATATAACCTATCTCAAATATTTCTACAATGAAATCTGATCCCAGAGATTGCCTAAATAAGGTCAGGCTCACTTCTAAGGCAAAAGAGGAATGGATGAGGAAATTTGGGGGTTTCACCCTAAAAAAATCTGCCTAAGATGAGAGGTATAGTTTTCTTCAAATATCTAAAGGACTTTCCAGTGGAAGGAAAGTCAATGGATTTATGACAGGTTATTAGGCATACAATTGGTACTACATGTAAAAAGCTCATGGAGGCAATATAACGTGTTACATGAAAAAACTTTCATTTTTAAAAAGATTTTTAAAAATGTGGACCATTTTAAAAGTCTTTCTTGAACTTGTTACAATATTGCTTCTACTGTTTATGTTCTGGCTTTTGGCCATGAGGCATATGGGATCTCAGCTCCCTGACCAGGGACTGAACCTGCAGCCCCTGTGTTGGAAGGCTGTGTCTTAACCACTGAACCATCGGATAAGTCCCTGGGAGAACTTTCAAATGTATATCAAAGGTATGCAAAAAGATAGAATAAGCTGTGGTTGGTATAGAGTTTTCTGATGTTACAAATGCTCAAGCCTAGATTGAAAAACTATTTGGCAGGAGATTTTGTGACTTATTCTGCAAATAATATAATCGAAAAGATTTAAGTGGATAACTTTGTGCAGTTAATAACACATGCAAAGGAATTCAGAACATCAAGGTTTCAAACATCACACTCTTTCCATTAGACCACATTCAAGAGACAACTACAAAGAAGACTTAAATAACAGATGAGAATTTGATAAGAAGAGTTTTAAGGTAACTTCCCATACTGTAGTTACTGATTTCTCAAAGGAAAGGGGAAAAACATAATTTAGAATGTTATATAAATGAAAAAAATAATGATGTGGTTTGCATTTAAGGATCTGTTAATTTCAGTTAATTTCAGTGGAGCACTTACTAGGAGTCCTGGTTCTGGAACAGGCGCAGGCCTTGCAAACTGTTTACTAAATTTCCTCTTCTGTTTCCAAAGGTTTCTCATATGCTCAATACGTTTAGCTGTGGACTTTAGGAAAGAATTAAAAGGAAATAAAACTTTTACAGTATCAACAACACAGCATGCTGACATTTTTGGTTTGTATCCACAAAAAAAGATAAACACCATCAGTGGATATGGCTTACACAGCTACACGAAATAGAAAAATTTGTGCAAATGTGTGGTTTATAGACCAAAAAAACACTTTGGAGCTTCAGTAGAGTTTTCAAATTAAACTTTTTATTTTGATTTCCACTTCACTAACTGGGCACTATTAGACAGAAGGAAAGATATACCCATTTGAATGCAAAGTTCCAAAGAATAGCAAGGAGAGATAAGAAAGACTTCTTCAGCGATCAATGCAAAGAAATAGAGGAAAACAACAGAATGGGAAAGACTAGAGATCTCTTCAAGAAAATTAGAGATACCAAGGGAACATTTACATGCAAAGATGGGCACAATAAAGGACAGAAATGGTATGGACCTAACAGAAGCAGAAGATATTAAGAGGTGGCAAGTATACACAGAAGAACTATACAAAAAAAAAATCTTCATGACCCAGATAACCACAATGGTGTCATCACTCACCTAGAGCCAGACATGCTGGAATGCAATGTCAAGGTGGGCCTTAGGAAGCGTCACTACAGACAAAGCTAGTGGAGATGATGGAATTCTGGGCTGAGCTATTTCAAATGCTGAAAGATGATGCTGTGAAAGTGTTGCACTCAATATGCCAGCAAATTTGGAAAACTCAGCAGTGGCCACAGGACTGGAAAAGGTCAGTTTTCATTCCAATCCCCAAAAAGGCAATGCCAAAGAATTCAAACTACCACACAATTGCACTCATCTCATGCGTTAGTAAAGTAATGCTCAAAATTCTCCAAGCCAGGCTTCAGCAATACATGAACCATGAACTTCCAGATGTTCAAGTTGTTTTTAGAAAAGGCAGAGGAACCAGAGATTAAATTTCCAACATCCACTGGATCATTGAAAAAGCAAGAGAGTTCCAGAAAAACATCTGCTTTATTGACTATGCCAAAGCTTTTGACTGTGTGGATCACAACAAACTGTAGAAAACTCTTAAAGAGATGGGAATATCAGACTACCTGACCTGCCTCCAAAGAAATCTGTATGCAGGTCAAGAAGCAACAGTTAAAACTGGACATGGAACAACAGACGGTTCCAAATTGGGAAAGAAGTACATCAAGGCCACATACTGTCACCCTGCTTATTCAACTTATATACAGATTACATCATGAGAAGAGCTGGGCTGGATGAAGCACAAGCTGGAATCAAGATTGCTGGGAGAAATATTTATAACCTCAGATATGCAGATGACACCACCCTTATGGCAGAAAGTGAAGAACTAGAGCCTCTTGATGAAAATGAAAGAGTAGAGTGAAGAAGTTGGCATAAAACTTAACATTCAGAAAACTAAGATCATGGCATCTGGTCCAATCAGTTCATGGCAATTAGATGGGGAAACAATGGAAACAATGTGATACTTTATTTTGGGGGGTTCCAAAATCACAGCAAATGGTGACTGCAGCCATAAAATTGAAAGATGCTTGCTTCTTGGAAGGAAAGCTATTATCAACCTAGAGAGCATATTAAAAAGCAGAGACATTACTTTGCCAACAAAAGCCCATCTAGTCAAAGCTATGTTTTTTTCAGTAGTCATGTATGCATATGAGACTATAAAGAAATGTAAAGAAAGCTGAGCGCTAAAGAATTGATGCTTTTGAACTGTGGTATGGGGGAAGACTCTTGAGAGTTCTTTGGACTGCAAGGAGATCAAACCAGTCAATCCTAAAGGAAATCAGTTCTGAATATTCATTAGAAGGACTGATGCTGAAGCTGAAACTCCAATATTTTGGCCACCTGATGCTAAGAACTGACTCACTAGAAAAGACCCCGATGCTGGAAAAGACTGAAGGCAGAGGAGAAGGAGCTGACAGAGAATGAGATGGTTGGATGGCATCACTGACTTGATGGACATGAGTTTGAATAAGCTCTGGGCATTGGTGATGGACAGGGAAGCCTGGCATGCTGAAGTCCATGGGGTTGCAAATAGTTGGACATGACTGAAAGACTGAGCTGAACTGAACTGAGACAGATCTAAGACTCATGGATATATGTGTTTACTTTTATTTTAAAGGTAATGTTCATTTTAAAATCCCCAAGAGCTTTTCCTTATAGAGTAAGAATACAAAATATATGCCCATTCTTTAGTTATCTTAAATGATGAATGCCACACAGAGTTTTATGTCCCCATTGCATGGCTGGCATATATAAGTAGCAGAGACCTAGAAGATGAAACTAAAATGCTTGGAAGATAAGGTAACAGAGTAGTAGGGTGGAAAAGACAGGAATAATAAGAACTTTTCCACTGCCAGTGTGAAATTGGTACAATTGCTTTGAAAACAATATGGCATTATTTTTCATAACAATGGCAGGGTCCAATCCATTTATTCTTGCCCAAATAATCAAGTGAAACCCTTGATTATGGGGAAATAAAAAAGGCATGTACTGTAAAGTTCACAGTAGCACTCATCATCATAGGAAAATTTGGAAACAACCCAATATCCATCAACAGGAGAAAGGATTAATGAACCGTGATATGTGCCACAATGAAATATTAATAGCAGTGAAAACAAAGGAATTATAACTATATACCACACTATGGACAAATCTATGAAAACAATGTTAAGAAGAAAGGATAAATCATACAATGAATTTTGTGTGATCCTATGCTTATGAAGTTCAAAACCAAGAAGACAATATACTTTTAGGAGCATTAAAGGAAAAGATTAGATTGATAAAAATAAAATTCAAGGTAGTGGTTACCTCTGGGAGAGATGCAAGGCCCAGGTTAAGCACAGAAATAGCCTCTAGATGAGTTCAAGGATACCCATATGTTTTCTTAGAGGTATATTTTATAATTTCATATGCTATATAAATATATATATATCTCCTGTCCACATACAAAATGTTACATTAAAAAAAGGAGAAAAATAAACCATTTAGGTTATCATAGTTAAGACTCATTCTGATACTAGTCACAAGATCCCAGAGTCTCAACAAAGATAACACAGAAAGGTCTAGCTAGTAAAATTTCTGTCCTATTAGGGATCAGCACACATAAAGGAACGCAATAAAGTCACACTTTTGAAATAACCAGGATTATTTATTTAAACATTACCTGCCTTTCTGTGACTTCTGAGGATGCCGCCAGCTCGAGCTTTCCTACGTAACATGTAAGATAAAAAATTTTTAAAAAGGCATGAACAAACGAAAAATTCAGTTATTATAATAGAAAGCCTGTGCTACTATTCTCTATTTAATAGATGCCTACTATTGCACTCAAGTGCAAGAGGCAGGATCAGAATAAGAATAGCAAAGTGAACACTGAGGTGGAAGATGAGATTGTATTGTGAGTAAAAGAAAAAAAAAAAAAAAAAATCTGAACCACACTACCGGGACTGCTGAGATTTATTCTGGAAGGAGAGGGTGTACAAGAAAAACCAAACAAGCATGTTTCAGTTGGTACTGAGCATCGCCACGCTGGGTCAGTAAGTCATTCAACCAACTTAAGACAGCACGTGCTTGGCCCCAGCAGGCAGGGAGCGGGGCTTTGCCACCTCCCAGTCGGCCTCCTCCCACGACCACCCCTCCCAACTCCCCGCTGGATTTCCCAACCCCAAACCACCAATCGCCTTGCAAGGGCAAGCAGCGCGAGGGGCCAAAGGCAGCTCCGAGAAGGGGGCAGGCGCAGGGCCCGGGGCTGCAGAGGCGGCGCTGAGGGCCCGGGAGGACTCACGGGGTTGACTTGGACAGAGTCGTCCTGCCTACAGCACAGGCACATGCTGCAGAGCCTTGCAGCGCCGCAGCGCCCACCGCCGGCCCCCGTGTCCGTCCTCAGAGGGGCGCCTCCTGCGGCCCCCGCGAGCCCCGCCCTGTGCCATCACAATTCTCTTTATCCTACGCTGGGGGCCCGCCCTTTCCCTTAGCGGTCTTCCAATCGCAGAGCAAGCAAGCTGAAGTCTGTAGCCCACCTGAGAAGGGCTAGCCTTCCGGTTCCTTTGCTCTGACATCCGCGTTAACACCCGCCGGTTTTCCATCTTTTCCAGACCTCATCGCTCTGCTCTGGCCTCCAGGGGGTTCCCCTCCCTTCTTAAGACATCTAGCTTACATTCCGTGGTCCCTCGCTTCAGCCTCAGGGTTTCTTAGTTCCATCACCTCATATTCTTTTGTCACAGCTTCCCGTTGGATACATCCAAGTACTTGTCTTCTCCTGGTCAGTAACCAGGCGGAAGGGAGAAATCTTGAAGATAGCTGCAATGCACATTCACTGTCTCTGACTTAAACTGGGTCCTCACCGCTGCTTACCACTTCTTTTATGTTGCACCACTTCTTTTGAGGGCTTTGCAGCGTTTCCTTCAAACTGTTTGTCCTCTATTAAAATCTCAGAAGCCACCATCTCCAGGTTATTTTTAGAAGAAGCAGAACAAGTCTTGCTTCGCACCCTGATAATGGCTAACACTTCTGTAGCGGTTATGCTCAGTGCTGTTAGATGAATTTATGCATATGGAAGGAATGATGCTAAAGCTGAAACTCCAGTACTTTGGCCACCTCATGCGAAGAGTTGACTCACTGGAAAAGACTCTGATGCTGGGAGGGATTGGAGGCAGGAGGAGAAGGGGATGACCGAGGATGAGATGGCTGGATGGCATCACTGACTCGATGGACGCGAGTCTGAGTGAACTCCAGGAGTTGGTGATGGACAGGGAGACCTGGCGTGCTGCGATTCATGGGGTCGCAAAGAGTCGGACACGACTGAGCAACTGAACTGAACTGAACTTATTAACAGGAGAAGGCAATGGCACCCCACTCCAGTACTCTTGCCTAGAAAATCCCATGGACGGAGGAGCCTGGCAGGCTGCAGTCCATGGGGTCGCTGAGAGTTGGAAACGACTCAGTGACTTCACTTTCATGCATTGGAGAAGAAAATGGCAACCCACTCCAGTGTTCTTGCCTGGAGAATCCCAGGGACAGTGGAGCCTGGTTGGCTGCCTCTATGGGGTCGCACAGAGTCGGACACGACTGAAGCGACTTAGCAGCAGCAGCAGCAACTCATTAACTCTTTATAGCAACCCAACAGGGGCATCTATGCTGATTATCCTCTTGGAAACAAGGCTCTAGCATGTTAAATAACTTGCCCATGTAATTAGCAGCTTCAGTCGTGTCTAACTCTGTGTGACCCTGTAAGTTCCATCACCTCATGATTCTTTTGTCACAGCTTCCCGTTGGATACATCCAAGTACTTGTCTTCTCCTGGTCAGTAACCAGGCGGAAGGGAGAAATCTTGAAGATAGCTGCAATGCACATTCACTGTCTCTGACTTAAACTGGGTCCTCACCGCTGCTTACCACTTCTTTTATGTTGCACCACTTCTTTTGAGGGCTTTGCAGCGTTTCCTTCAAACTGTTTGTCCTCTATTAAAATCTCAGAAGCCACCATCTCCAGGTTATTTTTAGAAGAAGCAGAACAAGTCTTGCTTCGCACCCTGATAATGGCTAACACTTCTGTAGCGGTTATGCTCAGTGCTGTTAGATGAATTTATGCATATGGAAGGAATGATGCTAAAGCTGAAACTCCAGTACTTTGGCCACCTCATGCGAAGAGTTGACTCACTGGAAAAGACTCTGATGCTGGGAGGGATTGGAGGCAGGAGGAGAAGGGGATGACCGAGGATGAGATGGCTGGATGGCATCACTGACTCGATGGACGCGAGTCTGAGTGAACTCCAGGAGTTGGTGATGGACAGGGAGACCTGGCGTGCTGCGATTCATGGGGTCGCAAAGAGTCGGACACGACTGAGCAACTGAACTGAACTGAACTTATTAACAGGAGAAGGCAATGGCACCCCACTCCAGTACTCTTGCCTAGAAAATCCCATGGACGGAGGAGCCTGGCAGGCTGCAGTCCATGGGGTCGCTGAGAGTTGGAAACGACTCAGTGACTTCACTTTCATGCATTGGAGAAGAAAATGGCAACCCACTCCAGTGTTCTTGCCTGGAGAATCCCAGGGACAGTGGAGCCTGGTTGGCTGCCTCTATGGGGTCGCAAGAGTCGGACACGACTGAAGCGACTTAGCAGCAGCAGCAGCAACTCATTAACTCTTTATAGCAACCCAACAGGGGCATCTATGCTGATTATCCTCTTGGAAACAAGGCTCTAGCATGTTAAATAACTTGCCCATGTAATTAGCAGCTTCAGTCGTGTCTAACTCTGTGTGACCCTGTGGTCTATGGCCCGCCAGGCTCCTCTGTCCAGGGGATTCTCCAGGCAAGAATACTAGAGTGGGTTGCCATGCCCTCCTCAATATATAACTTGAACTTGGCCAAGATTCTATAATTGGAGAGGGAGCTGGAATTTATATCCACGATCAGTCTCCAGAGCCTGTGCTCTAAATACTGCTAGGCCATCAATTACTTTTAAAAGATTAGACTGCACAATAAAATCAATTCTGGGCACTCAGAGATTACTTAGAAACTGGGGATGACTGCTGATGGGTCAACTGTCACTGCCAGACGAAGTGTCACTGCTAGGGCGACATGAGACCAAGAGGACAGGTCTGAGTCCCATCCTTCTGCGCTCCCACTTGCTTCCCAGTCTCTGTCCAGTACCCACTACTAGCTGAACCTTCAAGGACCCAGCTGAATAAATTTCCAGATCTTTTCTTTCTTTTTTTAAAATTTATTTTGTAATTGGAGGAAATTGCTTTACAATGTTGTGTTGGTTTCTGCTGCGCAACAATGCAAATCAGCTGTCATTATACATATATCCTCTCCATCTTGAGCCTCCCTCTCCTCCCCCCATCCCACCCCTCAGCTCTTTTATTTCTAAAGAGAAAAATAAATATGTGAAGTCCTGACCTTGGCTTTACAAAGTAGAGCATGGAAGAGTGGGTTTAGAGCTGAAAGATAATGGACCAGTAAGTGGTACAACAGTCATCATGCCCTAAATCACTTCGCAGTCCTTCAATTCCCTACTATTCATATTGATAATCTGTATCACACTACAGCTAGCCAGTGCTCTGCACCTCACTCAGATCTCAAAATGTGATATTGTTGTTGTTCAGTCTCTCGTCATGTCCAGCTCTTTGCCACCCCTTGGACTGCAGCATGCCAGGCTTCCCTGTCCTTCACTATCTTCCGGAGCTTTCTCAAACTCATGTCCATTAAGTCAGTGATATGACCAAGAGCAAAGGGGCAAAGAATATACTGTCTGAATCTGGGCAGTATATTTGCATGAAAATTGCCTTTGCCAAAATCAATGCAATTTAACTGTAAAATAAATTATGAACACACCTGAATACTAAATGTCAGCAGTCTTCCTACATGCTTATATTTGATTGATATAGAGCTGCAGTTCCCAAAATACTTGTAATTTTACATGAAAAAAATAAAACAAGTAAACAAACCACACTTCCTTTCTACCTAAAATTGAGTGCTGAGTTCAAGTATGTTTTGGAAAAATGGTAAATGTAAGAGTCAAATGGTTAAAAAAAAAGATAAATAAATATCTTTATGGTTGGACTACTTTAAAACTTCTAATATGCTAGTGATTATGAATTACAGGTTGTTTACCACTGGTGCCACCTGGAAAGCCCCAATATTTTATACAGTGTTTGTCTAATTTATTGCTTGTGGGATCCCTTTGTGCCATCTACATATATATATATATATCATGCCATGTATATGCATATAAAATCTTCCTCATTTATATGTGGAGGATTCTACATTAAATACAGTAGCTATTGCTGAATAACAATGTTATTTTATATTACTTTAAGCATGACATACTTTAATATGTCAAGGCTGTATGTTTTCATCCTGATTATTTAACTTATATGCAGAGTACATCATGCAAAATGCCAGACTGGATGAAGCACAAGCTGGAATCAAGATTGCCAGGAGAAATATCAATAACTTCACATATGCAGGTGACACCACCCTATGGCAGAAAGCGAAGAGGAACTAAAGAATCTCGATGAAAGTGAAAGAGGAGACTGAAAAAGCTGGCTTAAAACCAAACAGTCATAAAATGAATATCATGGCATCTGGTCCTATCAATTCATGGCAAATAGATGGGGAAACAATGGAAAGATGAGAGACTTTATTTTGCGGGGTTTGGTGGTGGGGCTCCAAAATCACTGTAGATGGTGACTGCAGCCATGAAATTAAAAGATGCTTGCTCCTTGGAAGAAAATCTATGACAAACCTAGACAGCATAATAAAAAGCAGAGACATTACTTTACTACAAAGGTCCATCTTGTCAATGCTATGGTTTTTCTAGTAGTCATGTATGGATGTGAGAGTTGAACTTTTATAAAGAAAGCTGAGCACTGAAGAACTGATGCTTTTGAATTGTGGTATTGGAGATTCTTGAGAGTTCCTTGGACTGCAAGGAGATCAAACCAGTCCATCCTAAAGGAAATCAGTCCTGAATATTCACTGGAAGAACTGATGCTGAAGCTAAAACTCCAATACTTTGGCCACCCGATGCGAAGAACTGACTCCTTGGAAAAGGCCCTGATGCTCGGAAAGACTGAGGGCAGGAAGAGAAGGGGTTGACAGAGGATGAGATGGTTGGATGGCACCACTGACTTGATGGACATGAGTTTGAGCAAGCTCAGGGTGTTGGTGATGGACAGGGAAGCCTGGTGTGCTGTAGTCCATGGCATCACAAAGAGTCGGACACGACTGAGCGACTAAACTGAACTGAAGCATGACCTTGCAATGTCATAAATTATATCATTAACTCTTAATATCAATATTTAAGATTTTTCCCACATGCAATTACTTGTCTCATTTTCTAAGCAAAATCTGCTGATCTTTGTTTTGTATCTTAAATGGCTGTTTCATAATGCAAGTGTGATTAGCTTGTGAGAGTATTTCTGCACTGCAGCTGGTATTTTTAATTAGCTTTCTCTGGATGTTTGATAAATATATATTGATAAATCAGTTAAAATAATATGGCACTAATCGATGCTACATATATATCACGTAAAACTGGATAATATTTAGAAAATAGAATGCCTACATAATTTTCCTTTGCTTAAATATTAAGCATTTTCTTTCATGTCTTGCAAATGAAATCATTTCAGGTTTGTGTCTTTTCAGCTTTCTTACTATCATCCCAAGTATTTCCAAGCTTGTTAGTTAGAAACTGAATTTATGGAAGCATTTAAATATTTCATTCACATTTTTAAAAAGCTTATCATGTTTAATGTTTCCATAATTAGATTTTACTTTGTAAGTATATACAAATACAGTACAAATTCTTAAAAATATTAGGCCATAAGCTTTTCCACATAAATGAAACAACTTATGCAGAAATACAAATGGATTGTCCACATTGGACTATCTTGTCCTGTTATTCAAAGATTTTCTATTTTGTTAATTTTCTGGGATTCCAAGAGACCATGGAATCTATTTGGGGGCATGAAGAAACTTTATTATTTACTTTGATTTCAATATAACTATTTTTCAATTTGAGACTATTTTCCAAAGTACATAGGAGGATTTTGACATTCATGTACATTAAAATTTCCCTGTGACTTTATTTTTTAAAATAACTTTAAGGAAACAAAACTTTTTTTAGGTCTTAAGATTCTTTAAACCCTGGAAATGTTTCTTACAATTAAAGCCTGTTACCATTCTGGGATAAAATGCTAAAGTAAGTCAGGTGTTGAGAGATTCATTGCTCTTTCTTTTTGACCTTTCTTCCATTCTACAGATATTTATATCCACTGGATGATTCTTCTGTTCTAGTGTCTATGCTTCATGCTGGAGTTTCAGTACCAAACAAGCCAGATTTCTGTATGAACGAGTCCCATGTTAAATAATACTAGTGTAGGGGAGACTCCATGGAGTACAATCTGTGTAGTCACACACTGGGACTCAATGCTTAGAAAGATTGATGCTCGGTTCTTGCTGTCTTAAAATTCTCGGTTTTTAAGCAAGTGGCTCTGAATTTTCATTTGGCACCTTGTTGTTGTTCTTTAGTCACTTAGTCCTGTTTGACTCTTTTGCGACCCCAAGGACTATAGGCTCCTCTGTTCACAGGATTTCTCAGGCTAGAGTACTGGAGTGGGTTGCTATTTCCTTCTCCAGGGAATCTTCCAGATCCAGGGATCAAAACTGCTTCTATAAAAACCTTGCATGGCGCGGGGTCGAGAAGGATGCACATCTCAGCACAGAAAGCTGCACTGAAATTTTGTCAGTAAGTATTCACCACTACCTTTTGGTAGAATTTATTCAGTTATATAGTCACTCAAATACTAGCTAGTTCTGATTATATTCATCTTGTTGGCATCAATATCATGAAATTTTTTTCAACATAATATTATTGGAATCTGAATGTGCGTTATGCTACAGGTCCATATAGAAGCTTGCTCAGTAAACTTCTCCCCAGTTTAGAAATTGACTTAGATCAAATTCTAGAGTTAATATTGCATAAATAGATTAATAAAAGGAGTTAAACTAGGGAGATTTAAAAAACCCAGAATTTTTGTTGGACTGTTTTTTATTTATTTCATAGTTGATTGTATTAATTTTCTGTGGCTGCTATAAACATTACCACAGACTTGGTAGCTTAGAGCAACAGAAGTTTATTCTAGAGGTCAGAAGTCTGAAATCAGGATGTCAGTCGGGCTTTACTCTCTCAAGGGGCTCAAGGGTAAACTCTGTTCCTTGGCTTTTCCAGCTTCCAGGGGCTGCCTGCACTCACTGGCTTGAAGGCACATCATCCCAGTCTTTTTGCTCCTCTTCACTCATCCTTATCTTCTATGTTAACATTACCACAGACTTGGTAGCTTAGAGCAACAGAAGTTTATTCTAGAGGTCAGAAGTCTGAAATCAGGATGTCAGTCGGGCTTTACTCTCTCAAGGGGCTCAAGGGTAAACTCTGTTCCTTGGCTTTTCCAGCTTCCAGGGGCTGCCTGCACTCACTGGCTTGAAGGCACATCATCCCAGTCTTTTTGCTCCTCTTCACTCATCCTTATCTTCTATGTTTGTCTAATCTTTGCCTCTTAGAGGATGCTTGTGATGGTATCTGGAGCCCACCTAGATAACCCAGGGCAATCTCATCTCAAAAGTCTTAATTTAATCACATCTGCAAAGACCCCTTTTCCAAATAAAGCACTGTTCATTAGGTTCCAACCCCCCCACCCCCCCAGGTGGCTCAGAAGGTAAAGAATCTGCCTGCAGTGCAGGAGACTCAGGTTCAACCCCTGGGTCACGAAGATACCCCCAAGAGGGGAATGGTTACCCTCTCCAGTATTCTTGGGCTTCCTTGGTGGCTCAGATGGTAAGGGATCTGCCTGCAGTGTAGGAGACCCAGGTTCAATCCCTGGGTGGGGAAGATCCCCTGGAGAAGGGAATGGCAACCCACTCCAGTATTCTTGTGTGGGAAATCCCATGGACAGAGGAGCCTGGAGGGCTATAGTCCATGGGATTGCAAAGAGTCAGACACAACTGAGCAACTAACACTTTCACTTCACTTTCCAAGGATTTTAAAGTTCCCTGGAAGGTTCCAAGGATTAGTACATGGGCATATCTTTGAGAACAATTTTTAGCCTACCACAGATAAAGTTTTGCCTTTTGATTTCAAATTACATATAGGACAGGCATCATATTATCTTCATCCTTAGGGCTACCATATATGTTAACCTGGCCCTGGGTAAGGGTTGATTTTACTTGCTTCTCCTTTGTCTCACGAGGACTTGCTGGTCCTTTCCACCATCTAGAGCTGGGGCTCCCCACCTCTGTGGTGCAGAGCTAGGGTCACTGAGTCATTGAGTCTCTAGGTCACTGGGCCATTGCAAGGAAAGCAGTTAATCAGTTACTGCAGTTAGAAAGCTGGAAGGAACAAGTGACCCTTTTTGTTCTTACTAGCTATGAGAAATCGTCTTTGGCAATTTCTTTGTGACAGTCTTAACCACATATCCTATTTTGTATGACATAGATCATATGTCACTATTTCTGGTCTCTGAATTCCTTCTGGACCAAAAGATAAGACAGGTCTCTCTGACTGAGCCTGTGCACAGGGATGCACTGGCAGAGTTAGTGAGCTGCTAGCTGGTGATGTGCCGAATGAATCTTGGGCCTGGCAGAGACGGTTACCGGGGGGGAAAAAAAAAGAATAAGCACCTGCAGGAGAGGAGGTAAGGGGCTTGGGCTAGAGAAATTGCACAAGGCATCAGAAATCAGAGGTTGGCAGGTACCTTCTCCTTATTTACTTTTATATTAATGTGTAGGTAATGAGTGAACAGAAGAGAAAGAAGAGAGAAGTCAGAACCTACAAGATACTCACTATAGGTGGGGAGGGACCTTATAAGGAGTCACCTTTACATTAGCTTGGGTGATAAGAAAGCTATGGGTGGAATCTGGTGATTTTAAAAGGTGAGGTTAAATGAAGGGCTTCCTTTGTGGCTCAATTGATAAAGATTCTGCCTGCAATGCTGCTGCTAAGTTGCTTCAGTCGTGTCCGACTCTGTGCGACCTTATAGATGGCAGCCCACCAGGCTCCTCCATCCCTGGGATTCTCCAGGCAAGAACACTGGAGTGGGTAATGCAGGAGACCCCAATTTTATCCCTGAGTTGGGAAGATCCCCTGGAGAAGAGAAAGGCTACCCAGTCTAGTATTCTGGTCTGGAGAATTCCATGGACATACAGTCCATGGGATTGCAAAGGTTTGGACATGACTGAGCGACTTTCACTTTTTCACTAAATGAAGAGAGATGGAGTTGCACATTGAGGTTAGAAAGGGGAAAGTAAATCAACTGAAGACCCCAAACCAGTGATGACTGCTCCTTTTGCCACAGTTTGTCTCTTTTCTCCTTTCTCGACTTAACCCTCTAGGTTCTAGAGCTTTCAGGAGGGGATATGCCATGCACCCTGCTTCCATCTAGTCATACTTTCTCTTAAATTAAGCACTTGATCTGCAGTTCAGTCTCTTTACCTTTGCTGGTTCTTCTGTATCTCTCACACCTGCCCCAATGTTAAGGTCAGAAACAATGAATTATCTTATGTCAGAATGCTTATGAAGTCTATTTCAGAGCTCCTTCTCACTAACTTTATTTTGAAAAACAAAGTTTTTTAGGAAAATGCATTAGTGAGAAATTGGCCTTAATGAATTCCAGCTTTAGATACTGAGGTCACCTAGCCAAATCAGTAAAAACATAGAGGTTTAGTGATGATCTCTTGAAATCTTCAAATTTGAAGTACAACTTCAAATTTTGAAGTTCTGAAATTCTTGTTAACAAAGATTTTTTTTAAAAAAAATCATTAAAAACTAACAGAATAAATGGATAATTTTGGAGATTTTTAACACACATAAGAAGAATAAATGAAAAGGAAAAAAAGACTATTGTTATATGAAAAAGTATCTAGGCTTTAGATAAATTTGCAGTAACTTGTAACAGCATTAAACTAGGTTTTTAAATTTGCTGTATTTTGAGGCACTGAGATGAAAGTAAAAGTGAAAGTTATTGAAAATAGCTCAAAAAAAGGCTCTTGTGACAGTTAAGACAGTGATGCTGAAAATGCATGTGAAGAAGTTGAATAAAACTAAATGTGGGTATGGAAATTAGCAGTATTTCTAACTAATATATTTTTTTATGTAGTGTGGTTTTAAACATGGATGTATAAGAAAATCAATGTTAAGCAAGAGGAGCTTGGCAGGCTATAGTCCATGGGGTCACAAAAATTGGACATGACTGAGTGGCTAAACACCACCACTGCTACAAGAAGACATTCGGCTATGACAGCCAAATTTTAAAATGGTTAAATTGATTAAAAAAAAAAAAGCTGATGGGGATATCTGCCCTCCTAAATGGTCTCTTTCTTTCCTTTAGTTTTTTGGCCATGCCATGTGGCATGTGGATCTTAGTTCCCAGAGTGGGAAATGAGTTTCTGCTCTCTGCATTGGATGTCTGGAATCTTAACCACTGGACCTCCAGGGATGTCCCTCTTTCTTTCTTAAAGGAAATGTTTAACCTTTTATCAATTGAATATTACAATGCAAAATGTTTGGCAAGAACTGCAAACATAATTTCTTACCAGAATAACCCAGTCTTTATTACTAAATCACCAGGGACATGCACATTTGCACACACACACACACACACACACACTTCAGAGGATCATGCTGTTAAATGATAAACTGAGGCACATTGAAATTTTTGTGAGTTTATTAAAGCAGTAATTGATTTTAATGGGGCAATGCCAAACCAGAAGTGTTTAAGGAGCCCTGGTTGATAGTAGCTAAGGGGCTAGGCTTACACAGAGAAAGTGCAGAAGCAAACAAAGATTATTTGATTGTCTACAGTTTAAAGCCTAGTTGGCTGTTTGAGAGTGGTTGTCCTTAGCCTCTTGATTTTGTAACCCTGTGGTATTTACAAGCTTAGATTTTGGGTTGCTTCCATGGGCTTCCTTGGCACTAGAGCCTCATTCATCTATGGCCTCCTTGTTTGATTAACATTTTCTCATCTCTCAAAAATCTGCCTTTCATTACATACAGTCAGCCTAGAGAAACATGTAGGGACCTGCTCTTCTCGATTTCTCATTTGTTTTCTGATTTACAGAAGCCTTTCTTTTGGCTTCATCCTAAAAGCAGATCTTTACACATAAGAGTATTCTGGATCTTTAGAGCATCAACAACATACAACACACAGAAAAAGATGTGTCATGCTGATGTGATCAACTTTCACGTGTATGCATACTCAGTCGCTCAACCCTGTCTGACTCATCATAACTCCTGAACTGTAGTGTTACTCTCTCAGTTGTGTCTGACTCTTTGCAACCCCAACTACAGCCCACTGGCTCCTCTGTCCATGGTATTTCCCAGGCAAGAATGCTGGAGTGGGTTGCCATTTTCTCCTACTCGAGGTTGAAACTGCATTGGCAGGTGGATTCTTTACCACTGAGCCACCTGGGAAGCCTGATGAGCATTCACAGTACAACTTAAATGATTATCTCCCCATCAGGGGTGTTCTTCACAGACTGAGAGGAAAACTTCTGTTGCTATCTCCCAGGCTCAATGAGACCCTGAAGAAAACTCAATTTTCAGCTCTTATGTCATGTGTTTAATTTTCAGCTGACTTATTCATTGGGAAAAAAAATCACAAATAATTTAATTTTAGAACAAAATTAACAGTTAAGTTTTACAGGTGGAAAGAGCTCTGCTTAAGTACTTGAAGTCTTAACATCTTANATGGTTTTTCCTGTGGTCATGTATGGATATGAGAGTTGGACTGTGAAGAAGGCAGAGCACTGAAGAATTGATGCTTTTGAACTGTGGTGTTGGAGAAGATTCTTGAGAGTCCCTTGGACTGCAAGGAGATCCAACCTGTCCGTTCTGAAGGAGATCAGCCCTGGGATTTCTTTGGAAGGAATGGTGCTAAAACTGAAACTCCAGTACTTTGGCCAATACATGCGAAGAGTTGACTCATTGGAAAAGACTTTGATGCTGGGAGGGATTGGGGCCAGGAGGAAAAGGGGACGACAGAGGATGAGATGGCTGGATGGCATCACTGACTCGATGGACGTAAGTCTGAGTGATCTCCGGGAGTTGGTGATGGACAGGGAGGCTTGACGTGCTGCGATTCATGGCATCGCAAAGAGTCGGACACGACTGAGCGACTGAACTGAACTGAACTGATCAACCCTAAAATCTGGTAATCTCAGGGCTGGTCCCCATTATTTTAGTGCACAACATTATAGTTGTTTTAGACAAAAGTAAAAATGGAACATTTCACTAAATTTGAAAAACATCTACAAAAATGGCCAGGCAACTATTTGTAAATATTAATTTTGAACTCCCAGAAATATTATGACAGAACTTGATATAAAGCTGGCAATTAAAAAAGCAGATGAATCAACTATTAGCTTTGATTCTGAGGACCAAAATAATTCTGTTAATAATAATTATAAGTGGTTATAAAATATAATTCCAGTTTGTTATAGAAACTATGTTTTTGTTTATGTTACCTCCAGATTTAAGCATGAGGACACCATGTCACTGCTCCTTCTTGCTAGGACTCCCCATAATTTATTTAAGTTTCTTTAATACAAACATTTGTTAAAGTTGGATACAACAAGATGTTGTTAATGTTGTGTATACAAAAAAAGAAAAATAAATCTCTTTACCAAAGTATTTGCTTTCAAATACTTTGAAATGTAAACAGTGATTATATTAAAGAGTTAATCATCTAATCTCTAATTAGAAGCCAATCTAATTTATCCAGGGGAAAAAATCTTCAGTATGAATTGACCAGGTTAGATGGGGGAAGGGGAAAGTAGGAACAGTATAGTCTTCTCATTTCTCCCCAGTCCTTACTTTCAAATCCAAATCAAAGACAGATACGAATCCGTTTTCCGAATGAGACCTTGATATCTGGATATCTGAGACCTTGAAAACTAGCTAGCAAATTTCAATATAACTAAAGCACCTCTTATCACTTGTAGAATGAGGACAAGACCAAAATGAGAAGCAAATCTAGGCCTGAATTCCATGGGCCACACTGAGAGTCATTTCCTAGGCAGGTTGATAAGAATTCCAAGCGTTCCCAGGGAGAGAGGGGTCTGGAGTTCTCAAGGAGGAAGAAAGGACAAACTTTTTGTCCCTCTACATTCCTTAGGATTATATAACAATAATGTATCCTGCTTGAGGACAGTCTCTGGAAAAAAACCTTCTGGCTAATCCTGTTATCTTAAGGTGTAAATTATGAGAGTAGGTCTAGTGAAGTCTTTATAACCTCCAGATATTCTTTTGATTCACTGTAATAACTAATTAGAGAGTATATAATTCCATGGCTAACACTACCAAGGGGGTACTCTTTCCACCCCCTTCTGATGCCTATGTCAGAAGCTTTCTCTATCTCCTTTATACTTTAATAAAACTTTATTACACAAAAGCTCTGAGCAATTAAGCCTTGTCTCTGGCCCCGGGTTGAATTCTTCTTCTCCAGAGGCCAAGAATCCCGGCGTCTTTGAGTGGTTCAACAACAACCTTTCAACACTATTCTTTCCTGTTTACCATAGCATTTATTTTTTTAAAATATAAATTTATTTATTTTAATTGGAGGCTAATTACTTTACAATATTGTATTGGTTTTTCCATACATCAACATGAATCTGCCACAGGTGTACATGTGTTCCCCATCCTGAACCCCCCTCCCGCCCCATCCCATACCTCTGGGTCATCCCAGTGCACCAGCCCTGAGCATCCTGTATCATGCATTGAACCAGGGCTGGCGATTTGTT
>SJXQ01011778.1:0-211755 GCA_006408695.1 Aepyceros melampus | reverse complement strand
TCCTTTATACTTTAATAAAACTTTATTACACAAAAGCTCTGAGCAATTAAGCCTTGTCTCTGGCCCCGGGTTGAATTCTTCTTCTCCAGAGGCCAAGAATCCCGGCGTCTTTGAGTGGTTCAACAACAACCTTTCAACACTATTCTTTCCTGTTTACCATAGCATTTATTTTTTTAAAATATAAATTTATTTATTTTAATTGGAGGCTAATTACTTTACAATATTGTATTGGTTTTTCCATACATCAACATGAATCTGCCACAGGTGTACATGTGTTCCCCATCCTGAACCCCCCTCCCGCCCCATCCCATACCTCTGGGTCATCCCAGTGCACCAGCCCTGAGCATCCTGTATCATGCATTGAACCAGGGCTGGCGATTTGTTTCACATATGTTATTATACATGTTTCAATGCCATTCTCCCAAATCATCCCACCCTTGCTCTCTCCCACAGAGTCCAAAAGACTATTCTATACATCTGTGTCTCTTTTGCTGTCTCGCATACAGGGTTATCGTGACCATCTTTCTAAATTCCATATATATATATATGTTATTATGGGCTTCCCTGGTGGCTCAGAGGTTAAAGCGTCTACCTGGCATGCAGGAGACCCGGGTTCAATCCCTGGGTCGAGAAGATCCCCTAGAGAAGGAAATGGCAAACCACTCCAGTACTCTTGCCTGAAGAATCCCATGGAGGGAGGAGCCTGGTAGGCTACTAGTCCATGGGGTCGATAAGAGCTGGACATGACTGAGCGACTTCACTTTCACGCATTAGTATACTGTATTGGNAAACTCCAGTACTTTGGCCATCTCATGTGAAGAGTTGACTCACTGGAAAAGACTCTGATGCTGGGAGGAATAGGGGTCGGAGGAGAAGGGGATGACAGAGCATAAGATGGCTGGATGGCATCACTGATTCGATGGATGTGAGTCTGAGTGAACTCCGGGAGATGGTGATGGACAGGGAGGCCTGGCGTGCTGCGATTCATGGGGTCACAAAGAGTTGGACATGACTGAGCAACTGAACTGAACTGAAACTATTATCATGTGATCCTGTGTTTCTTTGGGGAGGATCACCTAATCACAAATAGTAAAAAAAAAAAAAAAAGTAAAAACTAAATTGCACTAACTTGTTTATCAATCTAATCACACTAGGATCACAGCCTTGTCTAACTCAATGAAACTAAGCCATGCCATGTGGGGCCACCCAAGATGTGCAGGCATGGTGGAGTGGTCTGACAGAATGTGGTCCACTGGAGAAGGGAATGGCAAACCACTCCAGTATTCTTGCCTTGAGAACCCCATGAACAGTATGAAAAGGCACAATTATAGGATACTGAAAGAGGGACTCCTCAGGTCGATGAGATGGCTGGATGGCATCACCGACTCGATGGACGTGAGTTTGAGTGAACTCTGGGAGTTGGTGATGGACACGGAGGCCTGGCGTGCTGCAGTTCATGGGGTTGCAAGGAGTTGGACACGACTGAGCAACTGAACTGAACTGAACTTGTTTATGCTGTGGACCCATGGGCATGTAGTGGGTCTGAATAACGATGGGCAAGTTGATGTAATGTTCAGCACCTAATTTCTCCTTTCCTGTGAAATAGGAAGAATAACAGAAACACAGAGATTTATTAGAAGGATTAAGCAAGTTGGTATGGAAAAAATTGCCTAAAAGAGTGTCTTCATAGTAAGTACACAATAACCATTAACAGCATGGCTATTATTGCCTTGTAGATCCCTCTCCTAGCATCTCTCTGCAGCTGTTTCTCATCACTATGGTAAAAACAAAGCACCAGGTTTCACAAGAATCACTCAATTAAATGAGAAGCACTCTACAAAAGACACTCTATTTACCTAAACTAGAAGTCACTGACAGACTGAGGAAATTCTTAGGCATGTTTTATATGATGTTCAAATTACCATGGCCTTCATTCAAAGAATTTAGGAGAACCTCAATTTGCAGACAGAGTTGGAATGTCAGATACCACGGGTGGATATTAACTGCTTCTTGGATTGCTGGGTTCTTTTCTACTGCCCACCCTGTGGTCTGCCTCTCCTCTATGTGTTGAACAAATATTACAGACTGTCTATTTGAAGGTGACATGTCCTGAGTACTCATGTCTTGTTCCCTGGTAATCAAGAATTATGTTCATTAGAATAAAGATAAACACATCTGGGATTGGGAGTAAAGAGGCCTGGGTTATCTGACAGTAGTAAGTGTGGGATGTTGACCATGTGAGGGCAAATAAATACCTTTAGTATTTGTCAATGAAATATGTGAATTAAAAGAAAAAGCCAAAATAAGGAATAGAAAATAAGCTGCTGTTGCTGTTGCTAAGTCGCTTCAGTCTTGTCTGACTCTGCACGACCCCATAGACGGCAGCCCACGAGGCTCCTCCATCCCTGGGATTCTCCAGGTAAGGACACTGGAGTGGGTTGCCATTCCTTCTCCAATGCATGAAAGTGAAAAGTGAAAGTGAAGTCCCACAGTCATGTCCGACTCTTAGTGACCCCATCGACTGCAGGCTCCTACCAGGCTCCTCCGTCCATGGGATTTTCCAAGCAAGAGTACTGGAGTGTGTTGCCATTGCCTTCTCCTATAAAATAAGCTAGGGGATAAAGAAAAACAATGAGTTTGGCATTTAAAACTACATGCAATTTAGAGAAGGAAGTGATGGCTGTGTCACAGAGCACAGCTGTCTGTAGAGAACTCAGGAGATGCTTTAAGTCTGCAAGAGGAGACAATCCCACCCAACCATGTGGGAGGTGCAGAGCTGCTGTGAGACAGAGCACCTCGGAGCTTAACAAGGTACTGATTGCAGAGTTTGATGAGTAAGTCACTATCTTATCCTTGTGTGAGTTCACTCATCTTTAAACTCAGGAAGAAGTGACTCCTATATATACATAATTGTTTTTCCCACTCCCCTCCTCTAGCCCATATTTTTCCATATGTATATTTTATGTTAGATATGTTTTCCCAATGATTTAGAAAATATCCTTCCCTGACATAGAAAAGATCATTCAAACCCCAGTGACATTCCTACTCTGAGTTATTTTCTTGCATTTTATTATGAGTCAGAGATATTTAATATATACAGTAACTGAGAGCATAAAAATTAATTAACCTATGTGAATTCCACTTCTACATAATATTTCATACATTTGATTAATAAAAGATGTAAACATGTGGCTTTATAAAGATGCACTTTAAATATATAGTGCCAAAGCAAGTATCATTTAGATTTTTTTTTTTGAAAGCCACTTGTTTCAAGGAGTAAGCCAATGTTTTAGAAGGAATTTATCAGTAATGTGGAAATTGACAATGACAGCTACTGATAGTTTTAACTACTTAGTCATTTTTCAGTGATTGGTACCTGAAGTTGCTTGAAGACTACTCGGTTTATGCATAGCATAGATTATGTATCTAGATTTGAGTTTAATCCAAATTCTCAAATGTAAAGTAACACATCTCTAAAGATGGATGGACAACAGAGCTCCTGGAACTGTCCACTGCAATGCAATGAAAATGGGTCACTTCCTGGAATATCCGTTAATGTAAAGTCATTAAAATATTTTAGTGCTAAACAGATATGATTTTGAAGAGAATGCAAATTTTACTTTTCTTAAGCAAAAATGGTTTTTTACAGAAAACATAAATTTTGGCCAGCTAATTCCCTCTGAAATCTGAAGTTATACATTTGAAGGAACATTTCTGAGTTATGCCCTCTATCATATAATTTATCTTTCATGTTCTTTTTTAAGTTTAAAAAAATTATTGAAGTATGATGTCTTAATTTCTGCTATGCAGAAAAATGACTCATATATATTATATATATATATAAAATATGTAACGGTGAAAGTGTTAGTCATTCAATCATGTCTGATTCTTTGTGACCCCATGGATGTGTGTGTGTGTGTATACACACACATTCTTCTCCATTACGGTTTGTCTTAGAATGTTGGATAGAATTCACTGTGTTATATAGTAGGACCTTGCTGTTTGAAGTGAAGTGAAGTGAAGTGAAGTGAATTCGCTCAGTCGTGTCTGACTCTTTGCAACCCCGTGGACTGTAGCCTGCCAGGCTCCTCCATCCATGGGATTCTCCAGACAAGAATACCAGAGTGGGTTGCCATTTCCTTCTCCAAGGGATCTTCCAGATGCAAGGATCGAACCCATGTCTTCTTCATTGCAGGCAGACGCTTTAACCTCTGAGCCACCAGGGATAAGCTGGACCTTGCTGTTTATCCATCCTATATAAAATAGCTTGCCTCAGCTAACCCCAAACTCCCAATCCTTCCTACATCCCTCCTCCCTCTTGGTAAACACAAGTCTGTTCTCTATATCAGTGAGTCTTTGTTTCTTAGCTATGCTCAGGTGTGTCATATTTTAGATTCCACATACAAGTGATGTCATATAGTATTTGTCTTTCTTTAATTTACTTTCTTAGCAGAATTATCTCTAAGTGCATCCATGTTGCTGCAAAGTGGCATTATTTCATTCTATTGTATGGCTGAGGAATATTCCATTGTGTATATGTGTGTGTGTGTGTATATATATATATATATATATATACTGAAATCCTTTAACCATTCACGTGTTGATAGACATTTAGGTTATTTGCATATCTTGACATCCCTTTGCCAACAATGGTCTTTATAGTCAAGGTATGTTTTTTTTCAGTAGTCATGTATGGATGTGAGAGTTGAACCATAAAGAAGGCTGAGTGCCAAAGAACTGATGCTTTCAAACTGTGGTGCTGAAGAAGACTCTTGAGAGTTCCTTGGACTGCAAGAAGATCAAACAAGTCAATTATAAAGGAAATCAATCCTGAATATTCATTGGAAGTAATGATGCTGAATGTCTAATACTTTGGCCACCTGATGTGAAGAGCTGACTCATTGGAAAATACTCTAATGCTGGGAAAGACTGAAGGCAAGAAGAGAAGGGGATGACAGAAGATGAGATGGTTGAATGGCATCACTGATTCAATGGACATGAGTTTGGGAGACTGTGGACAGAGAGGGCTGGCATGCTTCAGTCAAGAGGTTGCAGAGTAGGACATGACTGAGTGATTAACAACATGTCTTAACTATTGTAAATAGTGCTACTATGAATATAGGAGTGCATATATCTTTTTAAATTACAGTTTTGTCTGTATATGCCCAGGAGTGGGATTGCTGTATAATATGGTGGTTCCATTTTTTGTTTTATAAGGAAACTCTACATTGCTCTCCATAGTGACTGTCACAATTTACATTCCCACCAACAATGTAAGAATGTTCTCTTTTCTCCGCACTCTCTCTAACATTTGTTATTTGTAGACATTTTAATAATAACCGTTCTGACTGGTGTGAGGTCATTGTAGTTTGTAGTTTTGATTTGTGTTTCTCTAATAATTGGTAATCTTGAGCAGTTTATCATGTGCCTATTCGTTTTCTGTTTATTTTCTTTGGAGAAGTATCTTTTTGCTTCGATTGGAGGGGATTTGAGGAGTCTTCTCTAGAGAAAGAAATACAATAAACAAATATACAATAAAGTACAAAAGGGAGAAAATGGGAGGTTGGGACAGACCTTTTCAAGTGCTATTTTTAAAGGAAGCTACAAACCATAAGAAAATGAACTCTGAGTATATAGGAATAAAGATATGAAAGAATGTGAAAGATTATGTCATAATGAAATCAGTAATCTAAAAAATGTCATTGGAAATTGGGAGAAATGGACCAATGCTTTCAATTTTCTGAAAGATAATTATCCTAAGAAATGTATATACAAATAAACTATATGTAAAATATGACATTAAAGACCTTTTCACTAATGAAGATATATATGTAACACAGCCCATGTATCTTTTCTCAGAAATTCCCTAAGTTATGTCTCCATGTAATTGAGGAGAAGAAAAGATTAGGATAAGGAATGTTGAAAAGAGATTCCTACATATCTGAAGATTGTAGTTGGTAATCTGATCATCACACCTATATAAAAACCTGAGAGCATAAACAGTGAATGCTAAAACATGTGAAGGACTCTAGATCCATCCATTTCTCTACAAATGACCCAAATTCATTTCTTTTTATGGATGAGTATATTCCACTGTGTTTACATACTGTATCTTCTTTATCCACTCATCTATTGATGAATATCTAGGTTACTTCCTTGTCCTGGCTATTTAAAATAGTGCTGCAATGAATATCGAGGTGGTATGTGTCTTTTTGAATTATATTTATCTCAGGTATATGCTCAGTAATGGAATTGCTGAATCATACAGGGAGCTCATCTTGGTGTTCTGTGTGACCTAGATGGGTGGGATATGGTGGTGGGAGAAAGGGCCCTGAGAGAGGGGATATATGTATACCTACACCTAATTCACTTTGTTTTACAGCACTGTAAAGCAACTACACTCAATTAAAAAAAAATAAATGGAGGGAAGGCTCCAGGAAAGAATATTTTTAGTCTTTATTTTTATTTTCTATTTTTGTTCAATTTGCTTTCAAAAGACAAAGCTTCCATTCTCTTAGGTAAGAAAGCAAAGGACAGGTCAGAGATATCAGGGCACAGATGCCACACTATCAGTGCTTCTGCAGCCAAGTAGGGGAAGGGGCTTAGTGTTCCACCATTCACTATTTAGATTGTTATTAATATCTCTATTTTCAGCATTATCCATCTATATCAGCAGTTCAAAAGTGCCTGGAATTTATTCCAAGCTGTTTAATGAAGAAAAGGATGACACAAGGATGTTGGAGTCACTGAAAATATATTAAAATAATTGGAGTGGAACACTCCAGGCATAATTAATTTTTATGAGAGACTACAGGAAATGATCTGTTGAATAATTAAAAAGGCAAAAGAGTTCCAGAAAAAAAATCTATTTCTGCTTCATTGACTATGCCAAGGCCTTTGACTGTGTGGATCACAACAAATTGTTGAATATTCTGAAAGAGATGGCAATACCAGACCACTTGACCTGCCTCTTAAGAAATCTGTACACAGGTCAGGAAACAACAGTTAAAACTGGACATGGAACAAAGAAGTACATCAAGGCTTTATATTGTCACCCTGCTTATTTAACTTATATGCAGAGTACATCATGAGAAATGAAGGATAAAGCACAAGCTGGAATCAAGATTGCTGGGAGAAATATCAGTAACATCAGATATGCAGATGACACCACCCTTATGGCAGAAAGCAAAGAAGAACTAAAAAGCCTCTTGATGAAAGTGAGAGAGGAGAGTGAAAAAGTTGGCTTAAAGCTCAACGTTCAGAAAACTAAGATCATGGCATCTGCTCCCATCACTTCATGGCAAAAACATGACAAAACAGTGGAAGCAGTGTCAGACTTTATTTGGGGGGGCTCCAAAATCACTGCAGGTGGTGATTGCAGCCATGAAATTAAAAGACACTTGCTTCTTGGAAGAAAAACCATGACCAGCCTAAGGTGAAGGTGAAGTTGCTCAGTCATGTGCGACTCTTTGCAACCCCATGGACTCTAGCCTACCAGGCTCCTCTATCCAGGAATTTTCCAGGCAAGAGTACTGGTTGCCGTTTCCTTCTCCAGGGTATCTTCCCGACCCAGGGATTGAACCTGGTCTCCCACATTGCAGGCAGACACTTTACCATCTGAGCCACCAGGGAAGCCCTGACCAACCTAAACAGCATGTTAAATAGCAGAGACATTACTTTGCTGAGAAAGGTCTAGTCAAAGCTATGGTTTTTCCAGTTGTCATGTACAGATGTGAGAGTTGGACTAGAAAGAAAGCTGACCACCAAAGAACTGATGCTTTTGAACTGTGGTGTTGGAGAAGACTCTTGAGAGTCCCTTGGACTGCAAGGAGATCCAACCAGTCCATCCTAAAGGAAATCAGTCCTGAATATTCATTGGAAGGACTGATGTTGAAGCTGAAACTCCAATACTTTGGCCACCTGATGCGAAAAACTGACTCAATGGAAAAATCCCTGATGCTGGAAAGATTAAAGGTGGGAGGAGAAGGGAATAACAGAGGATGAGGTGTTTGGAGAGCATCTCTGACTCAGTGGACATGATTTTGGGTGAACTCCGGGAGTTGGTAATGGCCAGGGAGGCCTGGTGTGCTGCAGTCCATGGGGTTGCAAAGAGTTGAAACATGGTTGAGGGACTGAAATGAATTGAACTGACAGGAAATGAATTGGAAAGTTAAAAGTCTATTTTCAAAGGATTGTTATTTAGTCACTCAGTCATGTCTGACTCTGCAACCCCATGATTGAGGTAAACCAGTTTTCCCTCTCCTTCACCATTTCCTGGATCTTGCTCAAATTCATGCCCACTGAATCGGTGATGCCATCCAACCATCTCATCCTGGGTTGTTCCCTTCTCTTCCTGCCTTCAATCTTTCCCAGAATCAGATTATTTTCTAATGAGTTGGCTTTCCCATTAGGTGGCCAAAGCATGGGAGCTTCAGCTTCAGCATCAGTCTTTCTAATGAATATTCAGGGTTGATTTCCTTTAATATTTACTGGTTGATCTCCTAGCAGTCTAAAGGACTCTGAGAGTCTTCTCAATAGCACTGTTCAAAAGTGTCAATTCTTCAGCTCTTAGCCTACCATGTGGTTCAAATCTGTCATCCATACATGACTACTGGAAAAACCATAGCTTTGAATAGATGGACATTTGTTGGCAAAATGCTATCTCTGCTTTGTAATATGCTGTCCAGATTTGTCATACTTTCTTCCAAAGATCAAGCATCTTTTAATTTCATGCCTAAAGTCATCATCTGCAGTGATTTTCGAGCCAATAAAAACAAATTCTGTTACTGTTTCCATTGTTTCCCCACATCTATTTGCCATGAAGTGATGGGACCTGATGGCATAATCTTCGTTGTTTGAATGTTGAGCTTTAAGCCACCTTTTCACTCTCCTCTTTCACCATTATCAAAAGGCTCTTTAATTCTTCTCTTTCTGCCATAAGGGTGGTTTATTGATATTTCTCCTGGCAAACTTGATTCCAGCTTGTGGTTCATTCAGTCCAGTATTTCACATGATACCCTCTGCATATAAGTTAAATAAGCAAAGTGAAAACACAGCTTTTATGTACATCTTTCCCAATTTGGAACCAGTCCATTGTTTCATGTCCGGTTCTAACTGTTGTGTTTTTGACCTGCATACAGGTTTTGCAGGAGGCAGATGGTGGTCTGGTATTCCAATCTCTTGAAGAATTTTCAAAGGAGAAAATACTTCAGATGAAAATATTGGATGAACACAGTTGATGAAAATTACATGTGTTTCTCCCTCCTCCACTGTAACTATTTACTCTGCTCTATCTTACACACAGTTCATCATCTTTATTTCACAATCCCTCTTGTAATTTGTATTGTTATATTTTCATCCTGAATTGCTAGAATGATTACTTTATTGGTTGTCAGTTCCATCTTTAAAATAATTAGTTAAGTTTCTCATTTTTCAACAAACATTTTGTTCTTCTATGTTATCTGAAATTGCTTATTGACTCCTTGATTTACAACTTTTTCATTGTGCTTATTTTTTCTTTATGCTCTCCTGTTTATGAGCTTCTACTGTATATGATTCTACTACAAGAAAATGCAAATACTCTAAACCATTTTGCTTAGCTTTTAAAAAACTAATGTAAAAAACCATAAACTTTATCCTGAACCACTTTTAATTGTGAGCTTCCCTGGTGTCTCACCAGTAAAGGATCTGCCTGCTAATGTAGGAGACATGGGTTTGATTCCTAGGTTGGCAGGATCCCCTGGGAAGGGAGAAAATGTCAGCCCACTCAAGTATTCCTGCTGAGAAATCCCATGAACAGAGGGGCCTGGTGAACTACAGTCCACAGGGTCTCAAAAAGTCAGACACAACTTAGAAACTAAACAACAACATTTTAAAGTATACAGTTCGCAATGAACATTGGGGTACACGTGTCTCTTTCAATTCTGGTTTCCTCGGTGGGTATGCCCAGCAGTGGGATCGCTGGATCATAAGGCATTTCTATTTGCAATTTTTTAAGGAATCTCCACACTGTTCTCCATAGTGGCTGTACTAATTTGCATTCCCACCAACAGTGTAAGAGGGTTCCCTTTTCTCCACACCCTCTCCAGCATTTATTGCTTGTTGACTTTTGCATCGCAGCCATTCTGACTGGTGTGAAATGGTACCTCATTGTGGTTTTGATTTGCATTTCTCTGATAATGAGTGATGTTGAGCATCTTTTCATGTGTTTGTTAGCCATTCGTATGTCTTCTTTGGAGAAATGTCTATTTAGTTCTTTGGCCCATTTTTTGATTGGGTCATTTATTTTTCTGGAGTTGAGCTGCATAAGCTGCTTGTATATTTTTGAGATTAGTTGTTTGTCAGTTGCTTCATTTGCTATTATTTTCTCCCATTCAGAAGGCTGTCTTTTCACCTTGCTTATAGTTTCCTTTGTTGTGCAGAAGCTTTTAATTTTAATTAGATCCCATTTGTTTATTTTTGCTTTTATTTCCAGTATTCTNACTATTGACTGACTATTGACTATGCCAAAGCCTTTGACTGTGTGGATCACAATCAACTGTGGACAATTCTGAAAGAGATGGGAATACCAGACCACCTGACCTGCCTCTTGAGAAACCTATATGCAGGTCAGGAAGCAACAGTTAGAACTGGACATGGAACAACAGACTGGTTCCAAATAGGAAAAGGAGTCCGTCAAGGCTGTATATTGTCATCCTGCTTATTGAACTTCTATGCAGAGTACATCATGAGAAACGCTGGACTGGAAGAAACACAAGCTGGAATCAAGATTGCTGGGAGAAATATCAATAACCTCAAATATGCAGAGGATACCACCCTTATGGCAGAAAGTGAAGAGGAACTAAAAAGCCTCTTGATGAAAGTGAAAGAGGAGAGTGAAAAAGTTGGCTTAAAGCTCAACATTCAGAAAACGAGGATCATGGCATCTGGGTCCATCACTTCATGGGAAATAGATGGGAAAACAGCAGAAACAGTGTTAGATTTGAATTTTTTGGGCTCCAAAATCACTGCAGATGGTGACTGCAGCCATGAAATTAAAAGACGCTTACTCCTTGGAAGAAAGATTATGACCAACCTAGATAGCATATTGAAAAGCAGAGACATTACTTTGCCAACAAAGGTCCGTCTAGTCAAGGCTATGGTTTTTCCAGTAGTCATGTATGGATGTGAGAGTTGGACTGTGAAGAAGGCTGAGCGCAGAATTGATGCTTTTGAACTGTGGTGTTGGACAAGACTCTTGAGAGTCCCTTAGACTGCAAGGAGATCCAACCAGTCCATTCTGGAGATCAGCCCTGGGATTTCTTTGGAAGGAATGATGCTGAAGCTGAAACTCCAGTACTTTGGCCACCTGATGCAAAGAGTTGACTCACTGGAAAAGACTCTGATGCTGGGAGGGGTTGGGGGCAGGAGGAGAATGGGATGACAGAGGATGAGATGGCTGGATGGCATCACTGACTCAATGGATGTGAGTCTGAGTGAACTCGGGAGTTGGTGATGGACAGGGAGGCCTAGCGTATTGCAATTCATGGGGTCGCAAAGAGTCGGACATGACTGAGCGACTGAACTGAACTGAACTGAAAACCCATCATTGAAAACTTAAAGGAGCAGGGACTATTAATTCCCTATAACAGTCCATGCAACACTCCTATTTTGGGTATAAAGAAACCAAATGGTAAATGGAGACCAGTTCAATATTTATGAATAATAAATGAGGCTATGGTTCCTTTACACCGGCGGTGCCTAATCCTTATACTCTATTGTCTGAAATTCCAGAACGAGCCAAATATTTCTCAGTAATTGATTTAAAAGGTGTCTTCTATTCAGTGCCTTTGGGGAAGGAAAGTCAATTTGTATTTGGCTTTGAGGACCCTACACATCCAGCTTCTCAGTTAACCTGGACAGTTTTGCCCCAGGGATTTTGTGACAGTCCTCACTTATTTGGACAAAGTTTGTCTTGGGATCTACAAAAGTTTAATAGCTCCAAAGTGGTGGTGTTACAATATGTAGATGATATTTTGCTCTGTGCTGAGACAGAGGAAGCTTGTTCATGAGCCTCAGAAGACTTCTTAAACTTTCTGGCAGGCTGAGGTTGCTGCTGCTGCTGAAGTCGCTTCAGTCGTGTCCGACTCTGTGCGACCCCGTGGACTACAGCCTACCAGGCTCCTCCGTCCATGGGATTTTCCAGGCAAGAGTATTGCAGTGGGTTACAAGCCATCAAGAGAAAAGGCTCAGCTTTGTCAACAATCTGTTAGATATCTGGGACTAATCATATCAGAAAGGACTAGGGCCATAGGAGAATTAAACCTATACTAACTCATCCCCTACCTATGACTTTAAGACAATGAGAAGTTTTTTGGGAATCACAGGCTACTGTCACATTTGGATTCCGGATTATGGGGCACTTGCCTGGCCTTTATATAAACTTATAGTTGAAACTCAGCAGGCCCAAACAGACAAACTGGTTTGGTCTCCAGATACTCAAAAGGCTTTTAAGGTTCTTCAGACTGCTCTTCTGCAAGCTCCTGCTCTGAGCTTGCCCACAGGGTCAGAATTTAATTTGTTTGTCACTGAAAGAAAAGGTGTGGCCTTGGGAGTTTTGACACACCCCAAGGGCCTCACCAGCAATCTATTGCTTATCCAAGCAGAGAATTGGATGTAATTTCACGTGGTTGGCCCCACTGCGTAAGAGTAATTGGGGTAGCGGCTTTATTAGCACCTGAAGCTTTAAAAATAATTAATGGATGAAACTTTACTGTACTGACTTCTCATGATGTGAGTGGAATCTTAAATTCTAAGGTTAATATTTGGATGATAGTAGTAGGTTTCTTAAATATCAGTCATTGTTGTTAGAAGGACCAGTAACTAAGCTTAAAGTTTGTGGAAATTTAAATCCTGCCACTTTCCTTCCTGAGAAAGAAAATGAAACACCTGATCACAATTGTTTCCAATTCCTAACTTTATGCAGTTCAGGAAGATCTAATGGATACCCCATTAGACAATCCTGACATGGAAAATTTTACTAATGGCAGTTCTTTTGTGGAAAGTGTAAAGCAGATTACACCCTGGTGACTGCTAAACAGGTTTTGGAAGCAAAATCTCTTCCCCCAGGGAAGCAGTGCGCAGTAGCAGAGCTTGTGGCTCTGACTCGAGCTCTAGAGTTGAGCAAAGGGCAGCGGGTAAATATCTACACTGATTCTAAGGATGCTTATTTGACTTTACATGCTCATGCTGCAATATGGAAAGAAAGACAGTTTAAAACAGCAACAGGAGAACCTATTAAACATTTCAGAGAGATCGAGAGACTTTTAACTGCTGTATATTGTCCTAAAGAAGTAGCTGTTAATGCATTGCAAAGGACACAACAGGATGGGAGCAAAGTAGCTGAAGGTAGTCAGCTGGCTGGCTGTCAAGCCAGAAAAGCAGCACTTTACGAAACCCTTTCACTGTAGACACCTTTGATCTGGACAGGTCCTGTGGAACAGAAAAAACCGCAACATACTGAGGAAGAATTAGAAAGATATGAGCAAAAAGGAGCAAAGATTATTGATAAAGGATGGTTACAGTCTAAGGATGGACGATTAATAATTCCTGAAAGTGCTCAATGTAAAATTCTTAAGGGTTTACACTAGAGTGTTCATTTGGGTGCAGAGAGTACTTACCAGATGGCTTCTCATTTGTTTGAAGGTAAAAGTGTAACGAAAACTTTAAAGAACATTATTAAAAGGTGTGAGGTTTGTCAGAAAAATAACCCAAAGACTGAAAAACTAGCAAAATCTGGATTGCAACAAAGTGGGAAGTATCCTGGAGGGGACCGGGAAATTGATTTTACTCATATGCCAAAAGCTAATGGGTATTCTTGCTTACAAGTTTGGGTGGATACTTTTACTGGATGGATTGAGGCTTTTCCCTGTCATAGTGAGCAGGCTAAGGAGGTTATAAAGATTTTAATTCATGAAATCATCCGCAGGTTTGGGCTGCTCGGAGCCTTCAGAGTGACAATGGCTCTGCCTTTAAAGCTGCTGTAACTCAGGGGGTGTCCAAAGCTCTAGGAACAGAACATCACTTACACTGTTCCTGGAGACCCCAATCCTCAGGAAATGTTGAAAAAGCTAATGACATTATCAAGAGACATCTGCGCAAATTAACTCAAGAGACAGAAGACAATTGGATTAAAGTCCTACCGATAGCTTTAATGAGGGCTCGAACTGCCCCCCAAAAAGGAGGGACTGTCCACCTTTGAATGTGTTTATGGAAGGCCTTTCTTATGCATAGACATTGTTATAGACCCTGAAGACTTGGAATTAACTAATTATGTAACTCAGCTCTCAGCTTTTCAACAGACATTAACAGAACTCTGGGAGACAAATCCTGACCCAGCCTCTGAGTCAGCAAGCCTCTATTTGAGCCAGGAACCGAGGTCCTCATAAAAACACTGAGGTCTGGGGGCCCATCCCTTGAGCCCCTCTGGGAAGGCCCTTACGAGGTCATTCTTTCTTCCCGCACAGCTGTCAAAGGGCCAGAAATTGATTCATGGGTACATCATACTTGAGTTAAGAGGTGGCACCCTGACCAGAACTAAGTGACTTCATTTTATGTCTTTACTTTCTATGGTCTGACTTTGCACTTTTCAGATGGGCCTGATAATCTATGTGAGTCTACTTCTGCTGACTCCAAAAAATCTTGAGTCTGCCATTTGATCCTCAAGACAATGCCTTCCTGTCCTGGGCTCACTCCTATGCTGAATTCCACAATCAGTCCTAACTGCTGGGTCTGTGGAGCCCTTCCCTCTTCATCAGTGGAAGGCTTCCTGTGGTGGACTAGAGGTGGCACCCTGACCAGAACTAAGTGACTTCATTTTATGTCTTTACTTTCTATGGTCTGACTTTGCACTTTTCAGATGGGCCTGATAATCTATGTGAGCCTACTTCTGCTGACTCCAAAAAATCTTGAGTCTGCCATTTGATCCTCAAGACAATGCCCTCCTGTCCTGGGCTCACTCCTATGCTGAATTCCACAATCAGTCCTAACTGCTGGGTCTGTGGAGCCCTTCCCTCTTCATCAGTGGAAGGCTTCCTGTGGTGGACATCTCCACTTCAAAGGAAAGACTTTCTCCAAGTCTGCGAATACCTTCGACAGCAATCATATGTGATGCCTCTTCTTCATCTGATGACATCTAACAGCCTTAAGATGGACTGATGTAACTATGGACATAATGTGACTTTTCACTTTGATTTTAAGTTGGTTTAATGACTCTTTTGCCTTACGTCTGTCACTGTATAATGGGGTTTTCTAACCGTCTAAAAGCTTTTAAGTTACAAATGGTTGTCCAAGCTCCTTCGAGGGCCACAGCCTCCTCCAACTATTACTTGGGACCCCTGGATCAGAGACCCTCAGTATGAAGGTTAGGAGAATATATTGCCTCAACAATTTAGGGACCACGCCCCTAAACAGCGGGAAGTAGTTATGGAATGCAAATGATGCCCCTTTCCCTTGGCATAATTCTCCTAAAAGAAAAGGGGGGAATGAGAGAGTCATTTCCTAGGCAGGTTGATAAGAAGTCTAGGGGTCCCCAAGGAAAGAGGGGCCTGGGATTCTCAAGGAGGAAGAAAGGACAAACTTTTTACCCCTCTACATTCCTTAGGATTATATAACAATAATGTATCCTGCTTGAGGACAGTCTCTGGAAAAAACCTTCTGGCTAATCCTGTTATTTTAAGGTGTAAATTATGGGAGTAGGTCTAGTGAGGTCTTAACAATCTCCAGGCATTCTTTTGATTCACTGTAATAACTAATTAGAGAGTCTGTAAGTCCATGGCTAACACTAGCAAGGGGGTACTCTTTCTACCCTCTTCTGATGCCTATGTCAGAAGCTTTCTCTATCTCCATTATACTTCAATAAAACTTTATTACACAAAAGCTCTGAGTGATCAAGCCTTGTCTCTGGCCCCAGATTGAATTCTCCTCTGGAAGCCAAGAATCCCAGTGTCTTTGCGTGGTTCAGCAACAACCTTTCAACCCCATACATGGCAGCCCACCAGGCTCCCCCATCCCTGGGATTCTCCAGGCAAGAACACTGGAGTGGGTTGCCATTTCCTTCTCCAATGCATGAAAGCGAAAAGTGAAAGTAAATTCGCTCAGTCGTGTCTGACCCTTCACGACCCCGTGGACTGCAGCCTACCAGGCTCCTCCGTCCATGGGATTTTCCAGGCAAGAGTACTGGAGTGGGGTGCCACTGCCTTCTTTGAGAAAACTTTTTACAAGATACTAAAAATCATATTTATATACTACAATCCACATTTACTCAAATCCCATTAAGTAGCAATGAAAAAACCACCCCACTCTTCTCCAGTCCATAAGATGGGGCTTATTATTTATTTCTTAGAGTTGTAAGATTTAAGAAACAGTATAAAGCATGCTCAAGTATTATTTTACTTTTCTTTCAAACTATTTGGGGATAATTTCTTATGTAGCTGAAGTCTGCACAGAGACAGCAAAAGAGGAAATAGAGAATGGCTTACCAAAGGGACATAAAGCTTCTTTCTTCATCAGAATCAATCATTTGAATTCATCATAATTTTCTTTATAATATTAAAACAGTAGGCTGAATAACTCAGAATAATTTTTAGAATCAGAAGGTCGAGATACTTTGCAAATATTATTATTTTTTTCTAGAGTGGCTAGAAGTCATACCCGGGTAGTGAGTGAAGTTGCTCAGTCGTGTCCGACTCTTTGCGACCCTGTGGACTGTAGCCCACCAGGCTCCTCCGTCCATGGGATTCTCCAGGCAAGAGTACTGGAGTGGGTTGCCATTTCCTTCTCCAGGGGATCTTCCCAACCCAGGGATCGAACCCAAGTCTCCTGTGTTACAGGCAGAAGCTTTAACCTCTGAGCCACCAGGGAAGCCCTACTGGGGTAGTATAAGCATCAAATTCCTGAGTGCACTCTTCAGATGTGTTCATGTTCAGAAAAGGAATGTCCAGCAGGTGGCGCCACAATCATATATGTTACACAATGACAATTTTGTAGTGAAGGAGAAAGCAAAAATTATTATATAGCCAGAAGGTGGTGCTAGGTGACCAATCTTTAAAAACTAACATCTGCAGTTGAAATTGGCAACTTCCCTTTGAATGAACTCCAGGATTTGAATCAGGGCGTGGTTAACAATACTCTTTGAAATTCTTTAATTTAAACTTCAAATTTATTATTTTTACAATAAAGGAATCCTCACCAGATCATGAAAGGAAGAAATACTTTTCTACTCTACTTTTATAACTCACAGTTATTGCAAAGAAAAGAGATTCTATTTAAATTTTTAAAATTTGACTGTTTCTCTAATTTCATATGTTTAAAAAAAATGACTTATCATGCACTTCTAAATTCCTTGCTCCTTTTCTTCTATTCTTCCACTAAGGCTCCCTCAGCAAGATGAAGCACTGCATTAGAAGATCCAGATTAGCAGATATATTTTATCCATGCCCAAATTAGGGGGAAAAATCTTTTGAAACATTTCATCTACTGTTTTTTGAGAACCCTTTTCTGAAATACTGTTTAACTTTTTTGTACATTCTGCGGTCAGTGTTCAAGTCTCTAGTCACTTTAAAATGATAAAAATAAAAATTAAACTGCTTCATAACGTTTAAACTTATGTATAAATACAAAACTTCTTTTCTAAAAATTGGTGTTGGTTATTTTTGGAATTCTCACCATTTGCCTACTAAATATCTTTCACATGCATCCATTACTTCCCAGTCACCCTATCTCCTTTATCCTCTGGCCTCAGCTATTGTACTGTTAGAATGGAGAAGGAAATTCTAGTGAGTGAGAATGTCATACTTGACATATGGGAAGCTCTCAGTAAATATTAGTTGATTGATGGAATGAAAGCCCAAAGAAAAATATCAGAGGACTCTGGAAAGTGTAATTGATTTTATGGGTTCAGAAAATCTTCCACTGGCGAGATGGTGACCCTTAAGAGAAACCTTAGGGTGCAGATGAGAGCCGTCTTCAGACATCTACAAGGCTGTCAGGTGAAAGAAGGGCGAAGATATTCTTTGTTGACCCAAAGAGGTGATCTAAGACCAAAAGTTTACAGAAAAAATGAAATCCAAAATTTATAAAACTGAGTGTCTGAAAATAGGACAAAGTTTTACAATAGGTGGAGACATGCCTATAGCTAACACGTATTTGATCATAAGCGAGTAGTCAATTGGTGAAGGGCAGAAAAGTGAAGTCAAGGACCAGCAGGGCAATTAAATGGCCTTTGAAGTTCCTTTGAGCTTTGAGATGCTGCTGCTGCTGCTGCTGAGATGCTATGAAGGTATAATTTGTTCAAAAGATTATTTCTGTCTTTGCCATGCTGATTGCATCCTGAGACCAACGTTGAATGGAGTATGGGTTCCTCCTTAGAGTTTTGGGGAATAAGTTTCATTGTGATTAGGACTTGAAAGAATATGTGACTTCCTGACATGTACCACTCATTTCAGCTTAAATTTACACTGTTAACCTCTTCTTGGAATATACCTGAAAGAAAATGTAACTAGAATTGCTTCAGATGCATTATTTTCCCTGATAACTGAAATTATCTGTTTCAAATTACATTTTTTTGTTTAACATTTACTGGATCATTGATGATAACATTTACTGATAAATTTTTGAGAATACATTTGGTTTTGGGAACAACAAAACTTTTAAAGTTTGTTTTTGAGGAGTGATCTAAATTCTGCATTTCACATATCTTCTCAAACTCATCCACAGATGTAAATAGTTAATCCGTTCTTTGTTACATGAACCTAATTTCAGTCAGCTGTAGAAAAGTGATCAAGATGTTTACACTTAATATACAAGATCCTAACTTTTATGCCTCAACCCAGATTTTATATTAAACTACAAACAAAAATGTTAATTTACCCTCAGGTCTCAGGATATTATATACAGGGAACAATTTTTAACTGTTTTTGGTAGATTGAAAACAAAACCTGCATTTGAAGAGTTTTCCTCACAGCAATTTAATTAATTCCAAGTATACTGAGGTATAATAACATTTTCATGAACCAAAATAAGGAAATAATCTCTAAGTTGATTAATAGGATATAGGCTAAATACACTACACATATAAAATGGGCCACAATACAGGCTTTTAAAAGAATAAAGTAGTGTAAGATACACTGAGATGAAAATATATCCATGATATATTGCTAAGAAAAATTATTGATTAGCAAATAGTATGGACATTGTGTTCAACGGTCCTTGAATTCCCTTTTCTGTCCCTTATCAAAAGGACTACTAGCTTATGATTAAACATGTCAAAGTTATACATTTCTCCATCTATTGTAAAAATTTGTCATATTTTCAGATACTTGGCTTTTTAACTCTTGGATTTCATTCTTTTGAACAAATTTGTGTTCACTATTTGTGAATAAATAGCGTTCCCATTTTTTAAAAATGATGTGAATACATCAAAGGATATCAGAAAGTCTTTATCCAATCTGGTAGCAGCAGTTTTTTCTGTGCATATTGGAACAGCTGCAAACATGAAAATTGAAATCTCCCTTTTGATACACTTTAGTGTGGGTCAAATTTTTCCCACATGCATTTATCTTTAAAAAGAAAATCTAAGAAGGACACAGAATAATACAATCTATTGTTCACTTTCTTCTATAAGAATAAAGAGGAGGAAATGAATCATAGCCAAACAGAGTCTAAGATGATATTCATTTCCAGTGTACACTGTCAAAATTCAGAGCTCTGTTGTGAGAAGAATACTAATGAAATCACACATAGGGATCAGAATAAATTGATATCAGAAAGTCTTTATCCAATCTGGTAGCAGCAGTTTTTTCTGTGCATATTGGAACAGCTGCAAACATGAAAATTGAAATCTCCCTTTTGATACACTTTAGTGTGGGTCAAATTTTTCCCACATGCATTTATCTTTAAAAAGAAAATCTAAGAAGGACACAGAATAATACAATCTATTGTTCACTTTCTTCTATAAGAATAAAGAGGAGGAAATGAATCATAGCCAAACAGAGTCTAAGATGATATTCATTTCCAGTGTACACTGTCAAAATTCAGAGCTCTGTTGTGAGAAGAATACTAATGAAATCACACATAGGGATCAGAATAAATAAATATAGACTTCCAAATCATCCTTCATCTTGGTCTTACCAGCTCCAGCAGAAACTCTAGCCTTCTACAAAGTCTCTTTTTGCCTAGAATTTTCTTTAGGCCCGAGGGATTGTTCACGGCTCCATTTCACTGTGTTTTCATCCTGCCATGTTGGATGTCACCATTTCCCCTAGGACTGTTGTTACTTTACTGGTGGATATGGCAGAAATATTACAACTCTTTGTTCTTACTGTATGCCATGATTTCTCTCAGCAAGCTTGAGCAGACAGAAGGACCATGCAAGTAATGATGAACAAAGGGCATTTCTGGGAAGAAATGGTAAAGAGACCATCTTATTTTAAATAAAGAATTTGTGTTGGAGAGAAATGGCATGAAATTATAAGGAATATTTTTGTTACACAAGATATAACACTTATTTTTGTTTGTCAGTCACTAAGTTGTGCCCGACTGTTTGTGACCCCATGGACTGCAGCATGCCAGGCTTCCCCATCCTTCACTATCTGCTGGAGTTTGCTCAGACTCATGTCCATTGATGTCCAGTGATGCCATCCAACCATCTCATCCTCTCTTTTTCTCTTCTCCTGCTGCCTTCAATCCTTCCCAGCATCAAGGTCTTTTCCAACGAGTCATCTCTTCGCATCAGGTAGCCAAAGTATTAGAGCTTTAGCATCAGTCCTTCCACTGAATATTCAGGGCTGATTTCCTTTAGGATTGATTGGTTTGATCTCCTTGCTGTCCAAGGGACTCTCAAGAGTCTTCGCCAACACCCAATTTGAAAGCATCACTTCTTCAGCACTCAGCCTTCTTTATAGTCCACCTCTCATATCCATTCATGACCACTGGAAAACCATAGCTTTGACTATTCTTATTGTCAAAATATAATAAAATATAGGTGAATCAGTAAAGCTTAATTTATGACAAAAATTACTCCAAGTATTTTAAGCAGAAAAGAATTTAATACAAGGTATTATGTGCTTACACAATTTTGAGAGAGTGGAAAGAACAGGTGCTGGCCCAGGCTTTCTGGACTGGCTCCCCGAGTAACGCAGAGCTAAGCCACAAGGCGAGCTATAGTCTCAGAGGTGGCTGATACTCCTTGCTGTGACTACTGCCTCTTACTCTGGAGAAAGAGCAAGGTGAAGCTGTGACTTGGATGACAGAAATCCAGACTAGGAAGTCACTCTGTGTTTTAATATCCACAGACCTGTAACACAGACACTGGAGTGCAGCTTTGGGAAAGTTTTGCATTTCTAAATCGTTAGCAGCAAGAGCCAAGAGTGATAGGGAAACGGCCGTTTCTTCTTTCTGCCTTCCAAATCTCTCTGAAATACTGGCGGCGGTGGTTTAGTTGCTAAGTCATGTCCGACTCTTGCGACCCCATAGACTGTAGCCTGCCAGGCTCCTCTGTCCATGGGATTCTCCAGGCAAAAATATTGGAGTGGGTTGCCATTTCCTTGTCTAAGGTATCTTCCCAACCCAAGAATCAAACCCAGGTCTCCTGCCTAGCAGGCAGATTCTTTATTGATTGAGCTACAAGGAAAGCCTGTTTACCCTAATTATTCCTTTTAACTGTACAAGTAAAGATGCGGTTTCAGCCTTCCCTGAGTATCTGTGGAGGACTGGTTCCAAGACTGCCGTTCCACCCATACCAAAAGCCAGGGATATTCAAGGCCCTCCTGGAAGACAGTGTGGTTTACATCCTGCCCTTGGATTACTGGTGGTAAGTAGTTTGCATCCAGAACACTAGCTACAAAAGTATTTTGAGGATTTAGATGAAAACTTTCCAAGCCCTCCAAAATGAAGAAGAGTGCGCCTGAAACTAACACAGCATTGTAAATCGACTGTAATCCAACAAAAATTAGAAAAAAACTATTATAAACAAACAAAATAAGTGAAGAAGAGTGGAATGGCAGCTGAGAATCAAAGTATCCACCACGCATGGGGAAGCTCCAAAAAACTACTACTAATATGATCGCCCAGATAAAGTAGCTATTGACATTCTGTCCCACTTTTATTTTCTTTCTATGTGTTAGCTTCTCTCACTCTCATCTACCAATCTATCTATAGGTCATCTACTCAATTCGAAATGTTATTATTTTTCTAGCTGGTTCAGCAGACCATTTTACCCTTCTTCAGGTAAAAGCAATATTTGTTTTCCTTTAAGGAAACTCTGTCTCAACTCATATCCTTGTTGCCTGAGCTGACAAACTTTATCCCCTTCAACCCCAGCACCCGAAAGTGCTACTTATAGGTTAAATGTGAACCCTACTCATGGTTGACTTCAGTTTTTATCAGTGCTGTCTGGATCATAGACTAGGAAATACTTTGTAACCTGTGATTTTCAAGGAGATCCAACCAGTCCATTCTGAGGGAGATCAACCCTGGGATTTCTTTGGAAGGAATGATGCTAAAACTGAAGCTCCAGTACTTTGGCCACCTTATGCGAAGAGTCAACTCATTGGAAAAGACCCTGATGCTGGGAGGGATTGGGGGCAGGAGGAGAAGGGGACGACCGAGGATGAGATGGCTGGATGGCATCACGGACTCAATGGACATGAGTCTGAGTGAACTCCGGGAGTTGGTGATGGACAGGGAGGCCTGGCGTACTGCGATTCATGGGGTCGCAAAGAGTCGAACACGACTGTGCGACTGAACTGGACTGAACTGTGATTTTCATGGATCAATATGGACTGAGACACACAGAGAGAAAGGTTTATTATTAAGAACTGGCTCACATGATGAAGGAAGCTGAGAAGTTCTATGATCTGTGGTCTGCAAACTGTAGACCCAAGAAAGTCAGTGATATAAATCAGGGTAAGTCTGAAAGCCTAAGAACCAGGGGTGAAGTGAAAGTTGCTCAGTTGTGTCCTACTCTTTGCCACTCCATGGACTAAAGAGTCCATGGAATTCTCTAGGCCAGAATATGGAGTGGGTAGCCTTTCCCCCAGATTTACCACATTGCAGGCAGATTCTTTACCAGCTGAGCCACAAGGGAAGCCCAAGAACCAGGGGAGTGATGCTTTAAATCCTAGTCTGAAGGGCCAGATAAGATGCCCCAGTAAGCAGGGAAACAAGAAAGGTGAATTCCAAGTTTCTCTACCTGGTCTATTCAGCCCTCAACAGATTGAATGATAGCCATCTGCTGTGAGGAGGCCAATCTACCTTCCTGGATGGACTGATTCAAGTGTTAATCTCATCTGAAAACACCCTTACAGATACATCCAGCCATATTTTGAAGATATTTCTATTAGTTAATTGGATTGAGAAAAATTTAGAAATTCAAGGTAATGCTGTGAGTTGTGTTGTGAGTGCTATCAATATTAAGATTCATCAGTGAAACAGTAGCTGCTGCTTTAATTCCCTTGGTTTACTTTTGTCCACTGTTTAGAGCAGTGTTTCTCAATAGTTAGCCCTCAAGTTATGAAGACAACTTTTTGTCAGTCTTCTGCCCCATCCCTTTCTGTGCCTTTCATGAGAAAAGAGGCAACTCATCTCTGTGACTCTTCCCTCTATCCTTCTTCTTCATGTTTGACATTTTTAGATGGGCCTGAAGTCTAAGTGGTTTTATGGGAAAGACTATATTAGGAAATATCAAACATAAGGGCTTTAAAGTCAGATAAGCTTGCATCTGAAGACCAGTTCCATCTCTTAACTGTTGCGCGTGGTGGTGGGGTCGTGTTGCATAGTCATGGGAAAATCACTTGTAGCCTCAGATTAGTTATCTCCAAGACAGGAGTTTTAAAACCACTAGAGGTGGCCCTCGCGGTTAAGGGCCTGGCTGCCAATGCAGGAGACAGAAGAGAAGCAGGTTCGAGCCCCTGGAGAAGGAAATGGCAAGCCACTCTGGTATTCTTGCCTGGAGAATCCCATGGGCAGAGGAGCCTGGTGGACTATGGTCCAGAGGATTGTAAAGAGTCGGACACGGCTGAAGCAACTGAGCACACACACAGAGATAAAGCATAAAAGTGACATGCTTAGCACACCAGAGAATATTGTTTAAGAAACAAACGATCAATACTATTGTCAGCTATTTTATTCAATCTGATGAATAAAACAATAATGATAGTGTTTCCTGTACATTTTTACATGATTACAATTGCCATCCTTATCTATTTTAAAATCAATTACTACTAACAATGTTGTACTCTTCTTTTAACATTAAGATTAGTGAAATCAACTTATTTCAGATGAAATAAGCCTGATGACTCAGGTTCAAAATTGTTTTCTCCAGCAGGTGAAACCAAGAAAGTGAAACTTCACAAAGAAGTTTCTCTGGTGTGGGGATTATTTCAACCCACCCAATCCATTCACACCAGCAGTTGCAAAATATGTTGTAGGTATCACAGGTATGACTGAGGACTTTGTGCTCTGTGATAAATCCTACTTTAGATGTCTATCCTAAAGCTTTTTATTTTAGCAAATATCCCGGAAAGTCAGCAGTGTTTCCTATAGTCAGAATGGTTTCAGCTGAGTTCTTCTTTCTTCTGCGACATGTATCACCCCGGCTCCTCAGGGTTGCATGGCTCAGAGGAAAATAAGGTTTCCATCAGCCTTTGTCTCATTCCTCTCCACCGCAGGGCTCAGCCCATCTTGGGTTGTGCTCCAGGGTCCTGCAGGAAATAAAACACTGGCCTGATTCATCTCCTTCCTGTGGACGGCCCAGCTCTGCCACAGCTGTTGTCTCTCCTGCCTTCTCTTGCAGCACAGCTATGATGAAAAAAAGCAAGAGCAGAGATGTTGGTCTTAGTAAGAGGATTTCTTGTGGGACTTTATCCAAAAGGATCTTCCTACAAGCAGGATATTTCTTTTTTTTTCCAAAGATGAAAGCCCCATCCCCAAGCTCCCCCACCTTTTAAAAAATTTCTGGCCAAGCCAAACAGCCAGTGGTGTCCTAGTTCTCTGACCAGGGATTGAACCCATCTGCATCAAAGTCCTCTGTGCTGGAAGCGCAGAGATTTCATAATCGGATGCCAAGGAAGTCCCCGGGAGATTCCAGTTTGGGACTGCATACAACAATTTACACAGGTGCTAATACTGAATATTCCATCTTGGAATAAAACTCAAATTCTGTTTCCAAACTTCTGACTCTCTTCTGGTTGTTTTTTTTTTAAGAAAAATATATGAAAAACAAGGATAGCACATTCCCTGCCATGCCTTTCTCTGCTCCTGCTGAATGCGAGGCTGGCAGACGCTTTTGATAGAATACCTAAAGGCATCTCTTCCTTTCTTGCTAACAGGATTCCAAATGGGTTTGAGTGATAAGATGCCCAACAGCATGATATCCATTGTCTGGGAGTTGAGGGCAACGAGGGAAATTTGAGAGGGGTATCCTGAGAATAATCTCCCTTCCGGAGAGTAAGTAACCAGGCAAGTAGAAACCCCTCCATTTTGCTGGTTTTTTTTTTTTTTTTTCCTGATGAGAATGCTATTGTGCCCCAGCTGTGGCAGCAACCTCGCAGTCAAGTTGAGAGTAATTGCCGACACAGCAATGGCTGCAGAGACGTTGGGAGGCATCTTAGGTTTCATTGCTGGACGGCCACTTCTATGCCGGCCCCTCCTACCGCCAACCTTCAGATCTGAGGAGATGGTAAGTGCCTGTGTTGTTTAGTTCACTTATATTATTTATTTTAAAAAATACAAGAGAAATTTATTTCTCAAAATTCTGGAGCCTGAAAGTCTGAGATCAGGGTGCCAGTGTCATCAGGTGAGGGCCCTCTCTGGTTGCTGATGTCTCACTGTATATTTACATAGTGGAAGGGGCTGCGAAGTCCTGCTGGGGTCTCTTATAGGAACACTAATACATTCAGGAGGGCTCCACTCTCAAGATCTAAGCACCTATCAAAGGCCTTACCTCCTAATACCATCACATTGGTCATTGGGTTTTATTTTTTTAAACTTTTAAATTTTATATTGAAGTTTAATTCACTAGCAAGTTGTATTAGTTTCAGGTAGATGCTGCTGCAGCTAAGTCGCTTCAGTCATGTCCGACTCTGTGCGACCCCATGGACAACAGTACACCAGGCTCCTCTGTCCCTGGCATTCTCCAGGCAAGAACACTGGAGTAGGTTGCCATTTCCTTCTCCAGTGCATGAAAGTGAAAAGTGAAAGTGAAGTCGCTCAGTCATGTCCTACTTGTAGCAACCCCATGAACTGCAGCCCACCAGGCTCTTCTGCCCATGGGATTTTCCAGGCAAGAGTACTGGAGTGGGTTGCCATTGCCTTCTCCGTTCAGGTGTATAACAGAGTGATTACTGAAGCATTTGTTTTTTCAGGAGCAGGACTTCTCACTGATAAATTTGGTGTTTGACACTCTTTTTGCTTTGGGGGATGGGCTGTAGCATTATTTTGGTGGATTTATGCCGGAAAGTAGCAGGCTAGAGCTGGATTAAGGAGAAGTAGGCATCTGAATCACCCAGAGGAGAAAAAATTCTCTGCATGAGTACAGGTTAATTTCCAGGAAGCTTAGGGATTCAAAGACAAGGAAAAACCATAACATTCAAGTACACCTGAGGCTAGAATGAAAGATAAATCATGAAAGATCTTAAGTTCCTGATGGGAGAGCAGAAGCAAGTGTATGGGTCAAGTGAGAGAATTGTGTATTTCCATGAAAAGGATAGGGTGCCCAAGGCTGCTGGTTATTAGATGCTTTCCTACCCCCTAAGGATTGTGTGATCCTGGCTTAAAAGCACAACTTCAGAGAGATAAATGAGTCCTTTTTCTAATATCCCAGCATCTTTTAATTCCCCTTTCCCTAAGCTCTGAACCACGGAAGGTATCTTGTGTTAAGAAGTGGATTTATAGGCCTCTGAATACAAAGTTCTGCTGTGTGATTTTCTACAGAATAGTTCCTATTCTAAAATCACCAGTGAAAGCAACATTCTGTTCAGAAAGTGGTAAAAATACGATTAGAAAATTTTCATATACAGTGCTTCCTATAGTCAAGTTAAATAAGCCTTTTCTGAGAGAGAGCCTTTTAGAGCTTGGCACTGGACCAGTTATCATCTTTTAGGAATAATGGTGTTATATAGTACAGAAACCCATAAAGTCCATGCAAAAATACAGCAAAGGGCACACTTCTTCTTTCAAACTATTTGTGATTTTCTACAGAATAGTTCCTATTCTAAAATCACCAGTGAAAGCAACATTCTGTTCAGAAAGTGGTAAAAATATGATTAGAAAATTTTCATATACAGTGCTTCCTATAGTCAAGTTAAATAAGCCTTTTCTGAGAGAGAGCCTTTTAGAGCTTGGCACTGGACCAGTTATCATCTTTTAGGAATAATGGTGTTATATAGTACAGAAACCCATAAAGTCCATGCAAAAATACAGCAAAGGGCACACTTCTTCTTTCAAACTATCTTTTCCCTTAAAAAGTCATCTTTATCTATCAGAATCAGAAGAATCTGTTTCTCTAATACAACAGGAAATATCTATCTATGATGTTTCTTTTCCAATACGCAGACATCGGTAAGAGGTTTACCAGCCTCTCTAAAGGAAAGTATAAGAACATCTACTTGGAAACAGATTATAGATATTTCATAGCCATTGCCAGAGTTTTCTGAAACATTTGAATCTATGCAATAGTGACTGTATCAGGCAGGATTATTAAGTGCAAGCAACAGTAATAATAACAGTAATTTGAGCATAAAATTTGTTGAAAGNACAGGGTTGCAAAGAGTCAGAGACGGCTAAATGACTAACACTTTGAGGAAAGTGTGTCATGATAGAGAAAATCTAAGATACACCATGGTGAATATTTCTCCTGCAAAAAAGTTTTTCAGGCAAAATGAGATAACAACAGTAACAATCTAAACAATATCTTTGAAAATATTTAAGTTGATATTAGGTACTGAATTTATAAAACAAAAATAAGATGTTTTAAAAATGAGAATTTAAAATAATATAGTGCTTTAATATTTAAAATATGATAGGCAAATTAAAATAATAAGTAGATAAATTGTTAATAGTAAAGTAAGAGACTGCTCTAAACACTCAAAAGCATGAATTGTTCGTGATGGCTAACATGCAGTTAATACTGATTGAAAAATGAAACAGAAAACACAGACTAGAGGATATTATTAAATAAATAGTAAATAGATGGTCTACTGGATGCTGAAAGATGTAAATTAATAAAGACCAAAGCTTACATCATGTGAAATTTTTTAAAAAGTCCTAAAAATTCAGGGAAAAAAAGAAGCATTATACAAAAGGAATAACAATGAGTCAAAATTTAGATGTCTCAATGACAATTCTAAGTATTAGAAAAAGACAGAGAATAGACTCAAAATTTTAGAGAATAAATATAATTCATCTCAGTTTAGTTGCTCAGTCATGTCCAACTCTTTGAGACCCCATGGACTGCAGCATGCCAGACCTCCCTGTCCATCATCAACTCCTGGAGTCCACTCAAACCCATGTCCATTGAGTTGGTGATGCCATCAAACCATCTCATCCTCTGTCGTCCCTTTCTCCTCCTGCCTTCAATCTTTCCCAGCATCAGAGTCTTTTCCAATGAGTCAGTTCTTCGCATCAGGTGGCTAAAGTATTGGCATTTCAGCTTCAGCATCATTCCTTCTGATGAATGTTCAGGACTAATTCCTTTAGGATTGACTGGTTGGATCTCCTTGCAGTCCAAGGGGCTCTCAAGAGTCATCTCTGACATCATAGCTCAAAACCATCAGTTCTTTGGTGCTCAGTCTTCTTTATGGCCTAACTCTCGCATCCTTATATGATTACTGGAAAAACCATAGCTTTGACTACATGGACCTTTGTTGGCAGTAATGTCTCCGCTTTCTTGTATGCTGTCTATGTTTATCATAGCTTTTCTTCCAAGAGGCAAGCGTCTTTTAATTTCATGGCTTCAGTCACAGTCTGCAGTGATTTTGGAGCCCAAGAAAATTAAGTCTGTCACTGTTTTCGCCATTTCCCCGTCTATTTGCCATGAAGTGATGGGACCAGATGTCATGACCTTAGTTTTTTGAATGTTAAGCTTTAAGCCAACTTTTTCACTCTCCTCTTTCACTTTCATCAGGAGGCTCTTTAGCCCCTCTTTTCTTTCTGTCATAAGGGTGGTGTCATCTGCATATCAGAAGTTATTGATATTTCTTCTGGCAGTCTTGGTTAAACATATTGTAGTCATATTCCTTCAAAATATTGAGTCAGTCACTGGAGAAAACAACAAAATGTCTTCACATAATATACCTTTTTAACTTTCTCTTAGGCCATCTCCTTTTTAAAGGTGATTTAAAAATAGATTTCATTAAATGAGAAAGTGAACTACTAAGAGGAATAAATAAAAGGTATGCAAAAACATTTGATGTGATCAAAAAAAAAAATAATGAGAATCCTCAGGATTAACAATGCTACAAACCAAAAGAAAAATCTAATAAAAACTGGGGAACAAAGGGCTCCAAGAGGGTATTATTTAGGCAAAGTGATTATTTGATATGATAGGTAATATAATGGCCATTTCAAATTTATATTTTTGCAAGTAAGTTTAAGTTACAGCTGATACCATAGAAATACAAAGAATTATAAGAGACTACAAGGAGATCCAACCAGTCCATTCTGAAGGAGATCAACCCTGGGATTTCTTTGGAAGGAATGATGCTAAAACTAGACAGGGGAGCCTGGTGGGCTGCCGTCTATGGGGTCACACAGAGTTGGACACGACTGAAGTGACTTAGCAGCAGCAGTAGGGTTTAGCCATGTATTTGGTCTAGATGGTCTCTATGTCACATCACTCTCTCAAGGCTGCGTCCTTGAAATGGCTCCACTATGGGAACAGAGGGAAGAATGTGTATTTCAAGGAAGGGAGAGGGGGTAAGGAACTTCTTACGGCCCAGATCCAGCTTATGGGTCAACCAGCAATCATGTTCTTTGGATGAACTCCTCCAACAGCTCAAACTAAAGATATTTTATTTTTGTTCATATTTGGTTTGTTTTTGTAGTTTCTACTCTTTGCTTCAACTATAGTTTGCTATATTTTGTCAAGCCTGAAGGAAATCAACCCTGAATATTCACTGGAAGGACTGATGCTGAAGCTCATTGGAAAAGATCTTAATGCTGGCAGAGACTAAGGGCAGGAGGAGAAGGGGTCAGTGGAGGATGAGATGGTTGGATGGCATCACCAACTCAATGGACATGAGTTTGAACAATCTCCTGGAGATAGTGAAGGACAGGGAAGCCTAGTGTGCTGCAGTCCATGGGGTCATAAAGAGTTGGACATGACTTAGTGACTGAACAATACTTTGTGATAGGAGACACATATGAAGAAGACGTAATGGATTCGCTATCAGATGTAGGCAAACATTTCAGAGAGGTCAATAGCTTACAAAGATAGTGGCAGAATCATAATTTTTTTAATTGTTATCTGGGACCACAGACAACCCATTTATATTATTTTTATGCTTTTGTATAGCTTGTAGATGTAGCAAACAGCAAATTGAGCCTAAGTCCTAATTTCATGGATGCATTATAACCGCTAGAGTTGTTAATGTACTCAACCTGCATCCCACTCCCCCAGACACTCAGGATCTTTCCAATCTGCCTCCAGAGGAACTCAAACCAAATGGAACTGAGGGTGATATATATTGAATTAAGTCATTTTAACTGTCTCCTTAGGACAGGGCCCAGAAAACAAAGGATGCTAAAGCAGCAGTGCCATTCCTGAATGCGGGTGTGGGAATATTATTCTCTTCTCTCTCCGCATTATGCTGCATCCACTCCAAACTGGGCTTCAAGGCAGTACTATTTTTTGCTGAGCACAGCCCTGTGGGTAGAGGAAGTTCTTTCCAGCTCCAGAGAAATCCATTGTGGCTTGGGGCAAGCACTTGCATTAGTCCTTGTGGCAAGGTCTGGAGCAGGGCATTCAGATCTAGCCACACACTTCAGATGTGACTGCAGAAGCAAGCAAAGGATCCCTTTGGAATTCTTGTTTTATATCATTTGTGTTAATCAGCCTTTGGTTTTCACACTAGCTGTGCAGTTCACATAGCATAGTGTTTTGTTTTAGAGGAACCATCTTCATGTGGCGGAAGCAGTTTTACGATCCCCCAGCCTTCACGGGGCATATCTGAGCTCTGAAAAGTGAAAAAGTTACTTGCTCAGTAGTGTCTGTCTCTTTGTAACCCCATGGACTGTGTAACCTGCCAGGCTCCTCTGTCCATGGGATTCTCCAGGCAAGAATACTGGAGTGAGTTGCCATTTCCTTCTCCAGGAGATCGTTCCAACCTGGGAACTGAACCCAGCTGTCCTGCATTGCAGGCAGATTCTTTACCATCTGAGCTACCACAGAAACTCTAGTTCCAGAGATAAGGAGAGAAAATATAAACTTTAGAGAAGAGTAAGCACTTGGATTTATGATCATATCTGGGGAAGGCGTTAGCCAGTAACAGACACAGGACTCTTTGATAAGCTGAGAATATATGAATGCAAAGGTTGTGTTTCAGGAAATTTATTTATATACTAAATTATATGGTAAGTTACTTCTGTTCTTATATGCTAATGCATTTAATTATCAAAAAATCTTATGAGAAAGATGCTGGCTTATTCTGATTTCCACTTTATAGAAGATAATAGGTGAGGACTGGAGATATTAAATAATATAGCATTATTACACAGTACCCAAGTCCACATAATTCTAAATCTTGTAGTCTTCAATTGACATTTATGGTGCAAGGAAGCCCTTGTTTTTCTTTCTATGAATGAGTGTATTCTCAAGTTGTTGTCTCTCTACATTTTGTCATTTTATCAATGGATTTTAGAAATAATCAATGGCATGAGCTTCACAGCTTCTCCAACTACAGAGGACACTCTTAAAACTCTGGGAAGGTGAAATCGCTCAGTCGTGTCCGACTCTTTGCGACCCCGTGGACTGTAATGTACTAGGCTTCTCTGTCCATGGGATTCTCCAGGCAAGAATACTGCAGTGGATTGCCATTTCCTTCTCCAGGGGATCTTCCCGACCCAGGGATCGAACCCAGGTCTCCCGCATTGGAGGCAGACGCTTTAACCTCTGAGCCACCAGGGAAGCCCTGGGAAAGGACCCAATAAAATTAATACAGGGACAAAGTCAAATAAGATCCTTGTCTTGAAAGGAGCAAACATCTTTGCCCAAGAGACACAGGTTACTTGAAAACAGACAGCTAGTGGAATCAATACCATGATCTTATGTTCTTGTTCCTTTTGAGCAACTGCTGGGACTACCCATTGGGTAAATCCAAGTAGAAGCCAAGGAAAAGCTTTGATGCAGTAGAATAAGTCAGCTTCTGAAGGCAGAGGTCAAGAAGGAGGTGGGTGAAGAAATGAAGAAACAGTGGCTGTCTAGTGTGGGTGTGACTGCACACACACACATACACACATATTAATGAAAATCCACTCTCTACCAGTCATTAGTGCAAAATTGACTCCTCAGTTGCACTAAAGGAATTTTAAAATTACTAGTGGATTTAGTCTAGGTGAAGTTTCCTTTATTAAAATTTTATGCTCATTGCAATTAGTTATAACTAAATCAGTCAGGTAGAAAAATTGATAGGTAAGCTAATTTACTGCTAGAAGTTTGCAAATAATTGTACCAGATGAGTTTGCAGAACAAAAATCCCAGTAGTCTCCCAGGAGACAACTTTTGTAATGACATTATTAGGGCTGGCAGTCCCTGGGACCAAGAGACTGGAGGAAATGATCGAAATATAATAGGTCTCTAGTCTTTCAGCATAGATGCTTTTCAGAGCAAAACATACCTTTGGCAGAGCCTGACACTACATTTCTCTTCTACATATTGACTTTAATGATCTACAGTGGGTCTCGCTGTATAGTGAATTATTGAATTCTTATCATGAGGAGCAGTCTAGCTAATTTAAATTCACTTCCAAGGAATTCAAGCACATAATCCTTAAGGCTGGGAAAAATGGGTTCCTTTGTGGACATTATATACATATATATATGTATATTACTGCAGGTTATATACACATATGCATTGGACTAAGTTTTCCACGATTTTGCTAAAGGGACTTAAGTTTCAGAAGTCATATAATTACAGTGAATTTGGTTTCATCCCTGAAGGTTTTTAACATTTTCAAGTTTTGAAAATGCTAATTAATAGACGTACAACAAGTGGATTGTGAAAGAAGTGAAATAATTGACTGCCCCTATGTTTTAGGCTGCCAGGGTCAGCTTGGTGACTTGTTTGTTTGAAATGACTGTAATGTAGGGTGTCAGCTTCCCTGAAACCATGCCCTGGGTTCCTCTTAGAGGGAGACTGCACTGAGGATAAGAAGGACTTTCAGGATTGGCGCCTAGAACAGATCTCAGCTCTCAGGTAATAATGAACATCTCTTCTGACTCTAGTCCCTGAAGGACACAACCTTTTTTGTTAACATCATGACACAGTTAGAGAAGGGAAAGAATTGTTTGACCCTAGGGGGCATGATAGGAAAGTTCAAAAGGGAGGAAATAGCTATTTGTTAGAATAGCACCCCAACTTTCCAAGATCAATTTTCTTAATCCATTCAGGCTGACATAACAAAATAACAGACTGGATAGCTTAGAAACAATACAAATTTATTTCTCTCGGTTCTGGAGACTAGAAGTCTGAGATCAAACATCTATTAAGTCATTATTTGTTGGGGTTTCTTCTGTTTATAGCTAAATAAATGCTTAACTTTGCATCAGTCTCTTAAGAGAGCAAGATCATTCAAGTGATGATGGATTTTAAAATTCACAAAAGGATGGTCATGCACCCCAAATGTAAGAGATATTCTTTTACAAACTGTAAGAAACATTTCATTGATAAATATGAATAAAATAGGCAATCCCTACTAAAGGTTGTATATGTATGTTCACACACATTGAAGGCTATCTCATCCTCTCCCAGTTGATAAAAGATGACTATCATAAGATGCTTGCCCAGGCACATTTTGGAAATTTCATTGATATGTGCACTGTTTTGAGTTAATGAGGTAGTAATAACTATAACTAGAATTTACTGAAACAACTTAGAAATATCCAAGAAACCAGTTAGATTGCTGATGAAGAAGTGAGTAAAGGGATAATCCCTAGGTTTCTGGGAATGGAGAGAAAAAAATCTAAAAATAATTTGATATTAACCATGGATTTGAGGATATACCCATGTATACTCATGTATTAGGCACTTGACCATTGTCTGCATTACACAGTGAGGGACTTACTCTGGTTGGTCTATATTTGAGTAACATAATTTTAATTAATCATATGTAAAAGTGCATAATTAAATTAATTATTCCATTTCACTGACCTGTGCTAATAACAAAAGCACCATTTTCCAGCTAATAAATTAGTAATAAAATGAATGATTGGATTTTTCCTTTAAAAATTTTTATTTTATTTGGAGTACATTTGATTTAAAATGTGATTAGACTATTTCAATCATTGTGCATGTGGCATGCTAAATTGCTTCAGTCATGTCTGATTCTGTGCAACCCCATGGGCTATAGCCTGCCAGGCTTCTTTGTCCATGGGATTCTCCAGGCAAGAATCCTGGAGTGGGTTGCCGTGCCCTCTCTAGGGGATCTTCCTGACCCAGGGATCAGACTCGCGTCTCTTACATCCCCTGCATTGGCGGACAAGTTCTTTACCAATAGTGCCACCTGGGAAGCTCATTTCAATCATTTGTGTATTTCAAATTATTTCTCTAACCTTTGTTAACATTTTTGTTTATTAATTAACAAACAAGGAATAACATATCTGTCAAGATGTCTTAATTCTGTGTAGCCCAGATACTGCTAAGATTAACTGGGAATATGGGGAGAATGATTCTCTTTCAGTATAATTTATGCCTTTCTTCTATCTCCAGACATGAATATGTTCACAGGGAAGTGTGCTTGTTCTCCAGAATGAGTATGTTGAAACCTACATGCCATGGCTCATGCAGTCTTTATTCTGCCATTTTCCACCAAACCTGTACTGAAAGGGTGACTGTTTGGTTTTGACCAGTAGAAACTCAGATACAGCCTTCTGGTATTTATTGGTATTCTGGTAACAAATGACTAATGGAAATTAAATGTTTTAAATATGTTCACATAGCTGTTCATATCTTCAGTGTTTTAATGTAAAGCAGGAGAACCAAAAAAAAGAAAGAAAGAGGGAGAGAAAAATGAATTATTCAGGAGGGAGAGAACCAGTTTTATTCCTTGATGAGTAAATAAACTTGGGAATCATCAGAAACTGAGCTTCAATATCCTCCTCTGAGAAATGAAGAATATAATACTTACTTCAGAGAGAGGGATTGTTTAGAAGCATTGATATCATGTGTGCAAGATGGAAAACTCACAATGGGCATTCAATAGTTAGTCATGTCCTTTCTCTTAAGGAGATCAAAGCTAACACAAAACTTAACCTCTGATTTCAATTTTCTCAACTATCAGTTCAGCTCAGTTCAGTCGCTCAGTCGTGTCCGACTCTTTGCGACCCCATGAATCGCAGTATGCCAGGCCTCCCTGTCCATCACCAATTCCCAGAGTTCACTCAGACTCACGTCCACCGAGTCAGTGATGCCATCCAGCCATCTCATCCTTGGTTGTCCCCTTCTCCTCCTGCCCCCAATCCCTCCCAGAATCAGAGTCTTTTCCAATGAGTCCACCCTTTGTATGAGGGGGCCAAAGTACTGGAGTTTCAGCTTTAGCATCATTCCTTCCAAAGAAATCCCAGGGCTGATCTCCTTCAGAATGGACTGGTTGGATCTCCTCGCAGTCCAAGGGACTCTCAAGAGTCTTCTCCAACACCACTGCTGCTGCTGCTGCTGCTGCTAAGTCGCTTCAGTCGTGTCCGACTCTATGCGACCCCATAGACGGCAGCCCACCAGGCTCCCCCGTCCCTGGGATTCTCCAGGCAAGAACACTGGAGTGGGCTGCCATTTCCTTCTCCAATGCATGACAGTGAAAAGTGAAACTGAAGTCACTCAGTCGTGTCTGACTCTTAGCGACCCCATGGACTGCAGCCCACCAGGCTCCTCCATCCATGGGATTTTCCAGGCAAGAGTACTGGAGTGGGTTGCCATTGCCTTCTCCGCTCCAACACCACAGGAAGGCATATTTTAGATGACCTAAAGTGATACCATACTCAGACTCACCAGGTAATATATGATCAGACCTGAGACTGTGGGACTACTTCTCTTCTAGACCTAAAGTTTCTTGGTTTGCATGACTAATACAGCTTCTGGGAATATAAATGATTAAAGTGAAAGTCATGGTGATAACCTATGTCAGCAGCTACAGCAGTAATAGCTAAAGAGAGAGAGGGAGAGAGGGAAAGAAAATGATTCTAATTGGACTTTAGAAAGGGGATTCTGAAATTTTCATTGAGTCCTCATGTTCTTTCTTCATGAATGCACATATAGTTAACTGCAGTCTTCTGTGTATTTTAATCTGTCTTACTTCAGAAAGCTTGGAAAATCATATGTCATTTTCTACTTGCATAGGTATAAGAGTCTCTTCCCAAAGCTGTGGGAATGGATAATCTTTAAGCTCAGTTTAAAATATATCCAGATAAGAACTTGGATAAAAGTAGCTAAAAACAATTTTTATTCATTCATTCATTTATTTATTTAGGCTACTAGCATTCCATTGCCTACTTTATTTGTTGTCAGATATACTATTGACTGTAAACTATCATGGGCAGATATTTCTTTAAACTGAGTCTATTTTGTATATATTGCATTATGTAAATTTATTTTCTCTATACTAGAAAGACTCTATTTTGCTTCCTTTTCTCCCACTGTGACATTTCTCTTTGAAAGTTTTATCTAAAAGTAAACTATTTTAATGATCATAGTTTTTATGATAAAGAATAACTTTGCTTGTATAAACTTGTAATTTAGTTCACTATATATACCCTAAATGGAAGCATTGTTTTATTCATTAAACACCCAAATGTAGCAAATTAAAGAATATTTTCAAAGGAAGAAAATAGCTCCCATAATTTTGCTTTCCTAATGACAATCTCACAAATGAAAGTTGGTTGGTTTCCAGTCCATATGCATGTGCATTTTAAATAGTTACAGTCATTATGTCCTAGCATTTCTGATTGTATACTTTCTCCTGTGTCGTAAAAGATTTCATAATTTGAATGATTTTGTTATATTGCTTTCTGTTGATTTAGCATATCAAGCTTCCCTTTTCATTCAATGTTTACCTGGCTTTCTATTTTCTTTCTCACTTCTTCCTTCCCTCCCTTCTTTCCTCCCTCTTTTTACTTTTTTACAGCCTATACTTTTAGAGGTAATTACTTAACTAATATTCTTTTTTTAATGCTTCTATTATTTTTCCCAATATGCTTTAGTCCATTCAGAGTGCTGTAACAAAATACCATAGACTGGGTGGCTTAAAACAACAGAAATTTATTTCTCATAGTTCTTGTTGGTCAGTTGCTAATTCATATTCAACTCTTTGCAATCCCATGGGCTGCAGCACACTAGACTTCCCTGTCCTTCACTATCTCCTGGAGTTTGCTCAAACTCTTCCACTGAGTTGGTGATGCCATCCAACCATCTAATCCTCTGTCCCCCGCTTCTCCTCCTGCTTTCAATCTTTCCCAGCATCAGGGCCTTTTCCAATGAGCTGGTTCTTTGCATCAGGTGGCCAAAGTATTGGAGCTTCAGCATCAGTCCTTCCAATGGATATTCAGGGTTGATTTCCATTAGAGCTGACTGATTTGATCTCTTGCCATCCAAGGGACTTCCAAAAATCTTCTCTAGCAATCCAGTTTGAAAACATCAATTCTTCGGTGTTCAGCCTTCTTTATGGTCCAACTCTCACATCCGTACATGACTACTTGAAAAGCCAGTAGTAATAACAATAATAATAAATAGTAAATGAATCATTTGTATTTTGTAATCCCATTGAAGAAGTTCTGAAGAAGGCAGCACTGGTCACCAATAACTCCTTTCTTTTTCAAAAGTGTTGATAACTAGCTCTGCCATTCTTAGAGCTGTAACTCAAATGCTATTTCTTAGCAGCTTCAGTCAAAGCCATATTAACATTAGTGTCTTAATTTTAAGGTTTTAGCTCACTCTAGGACAGTACTTTCTGATATAGATTATAAAACTGAGTGAGTGTATTTAGGAAATCTCTGGGATTCTATAAGTACTCAAATGACTAGTGGTGCCGCTGGCCTTGGGTTGGTAGGGTTTAGGAATTCTTGAAGGTCTACAATGTGAAGGACAGACCCAGACAAGAAAGTACATCCTTATGCTCAGCAGAACTTCAATATTTGGTTACAGAAATTTTGCAGACACTCTGAAATTGGAACAAGAGGTGCTTAGGTGCCTGACACTGGTAGATCATCCTCTCTGGGCCCTACATGCTCTGTCTTCAGTCATGTCCAACTCTTTGTGACCCCTGGACTGCAGACCACCAGTCTGCAGTGGAAACTTTTCTGGGCGAGAATGCTAAAGTGGATTGCCATGCCCTTCTCCAGGCTGATCTTCCCAACCCAGGGATGAAACCCACATCTCCTGCATTGGCAGATGGATTCTTTACCACTGTGCCACCTGGGAAGCCCGTCTGAGCCGGAGGGAAATAGTTTTCTCTATCATTTGCCTTGCGTCTTTGGAATAAGATAATAGCACTCACACTATGAAGACACACAGCTTGTGTCCCTGCTGATGTTAACAGCACATTGTTTTAGAGGACAAGGATGATCTGAGAGGCAGAAATGCTTGCTTAAGAGAAATGACACAGTAATTGTTCTCCCAAATTATTTCTCAATATAGGATGAATGCAAATGATTCTTTAACTCATTAGTATACTTTTATATAGTAGTATTGTATCCCTTTTCTCTTTTTGCTTCTCTTTCTGTTACAGTTTATAAATACAATATAGCACAATGTTTATAAGCATAGTACATGGAGTCTAAGGACTATTTTATAATATATTATGATTCATACCACACTTGGAGAAAGCAATGGCAATCCACTCCAGTACTCTTGCCTGGAAAATCCCATGGACGAGGAGCCTGGTGGGCTGCAGTCCATGGGGTCACTAAGAGTCAGACACGACTGAACAATTTCACTTTCATCTTTCACTCCCATGCATTGGAGAAGGAGATGGCAACCCACTCCAGTGTTCTTGCCTGGAGAATCCCAGGGACGGGGGAGCCTAGTGGGCTGCCGTCTATGGGGTTGCAGAGTCAGACACGACAGATGTGACTTAGCAGCAGCAGCAGCAGCATACCACACTTAAATTAGCATGTATAGATATCAAAATAAAGTAGTATATATATTCTTTACATTGGCAACAAGACAGACAATGAATGCTAAAAGTGTGGATAATTTTATTTAAAAAACAATTCTTATTAAAGTAAGCCTTATTAATATTATTATAATTATTTATAATTAATACATTTTAAAACTAATAAGGTTTACTTTAAATTAAAAAATAAAAAATTTACCTATACTCATATAATTTTTGTTTAGAATTTTGGTTGTTAATCATGATTGGTGTAATTTCAATAGTTTGAATATTTTAGAAAAATAAATTTTTATCTTAAACCTATTCATAGATTTCTTTCACCATGATTTTTTCCTAAATTACTAGTTTTTCAAACTTTTATAAGAATTTACTTGAGAAGCCAGCAATTTAGAAAAAGATCATTATTAAGAGGGAAACCTTGTAGAATATACATATTAGTCACTCAGTTGTGTCCGACTCTTTGTGACCCTATGGATTGTAGCCCACCAGGCTCCTCTGTCCAGGGAATTCTCTAGGCAAGAATACTGGAATAAGTAGCCATTCCCTTCTCCAGGAGATCTTGACCCAGGGATTGAACCTGAGTCTCTTGCATTGCAGGCAAATTCTTTACTGTTTGAGCCCCCATATATTATAGTACTAGTTTTTATGTGTAGTCAGGCCTCCCAAAGAAACAGAACAAAACAATGCACCTGGTATAATAATGCAACTTCAAATCTTTTCTGCTAGTTCTCTATCTCCTATGTCTAACCAGATTGCCACTCCCAGATTGCTCTGATAAGGAAATTCTGCAGCCGTCAATAGACCCCAAATATTAAAGCCACTGTAGCTACATCTCAGAGTAGCAAATTGTCTGGAATGTTGTGATTTGAACAACCCAGGGAAAAAAGAAAATAATTTGAATCCAGAGCTCTGTATGAGCTTTACTTTTGTGAAATTTTGGAAATGGACTTATATATTTGGGGTTGGAATATTTAAGTAGAGAGAAGTGAAGAAAATTTACTATAATAAATATTCATTGAGCTAGGATACCAAGTTGCCCTGTGAATACAGAAAAATCAGATACAGTCCTTGCCCTTGAAGATCATATGGTCNAGTAGTATATATATTCTTTACATTGGCAACAAGACAGACAATGAATGCTAAAAGTGTGGATAATTTTATTTAAAAAACAATTCTTATTAAAGTAAGCCTTATTAATATTATTATAATTATTTATAATTAATACATTTTAAAACTAATAAGCCTTAATTTAAATTAAAAACTAAAAAATTTTATCTATACTCATATAATTTTTGTTTAGAATTTCGGTTGTTAATCATGATTGGTGTAATTGTTTCAATAGTTAGTTTGAATATTTTAGAAAAATAAATTTTTGTCTTAAACCTATTCATAGATTTCCTTCACCATGATTTTTCCCTAAATTACTAGTTTTTCAAACTTTTATAAGAATTTACTTGAAAAGCCAGTAACTTAGAAAAAGATCATTATTAAGAAGGAAACCTTGTAGAATATACATATTAGTCACTCAGTTGTGTCCGACTCTTTGTGACCCTGTGGATTATAGCCCACCAGGCTCCTCTGTCCAGGGAATTCTGTAGGCAAGAATACTGGAGTAAGTAGCCATTCCCTTCTCCAGGAGATCTTGACCCAGGGATTGAACCTGGGTCTCTTGCATTGCAGGCAAATTCTTTACTGTTTGAACCCCCATATATTACAGTACTAGTTTTTATGTGTAGTCAGGCCTCCCAAAGAAACAGAACAAAACAATGCACCTGGTATAATAATGCAACTTCCAATCTTTTCTGCTAGTTCTCTATCTCCTATGTCTAACCAGATTGCCACTCCCAGATTGCTCTGATAAGGAAATTCTGCGGCTGTCAATAGACCCCAAATATTACAAGCCACTGTAGCTGCATCTTAGAGTAGCAAATTGTCTGGAACATTGTGATTTGAACAACCCAGGAAAAAAAGAAAATAATTTGAATCCAGANCTAACCAGATTGCCACTCCCAGATTGCTCTGATAAGGAAATTCTGCGGCTGTCAATAGACCCCAAATATTACAAGCCACTGTAGCTGCATCTTAGAGTAGCAAATTGTCTGGAACATTGTGATTTGAACAACCCAGGAAAAAAAGAAAATAATTTGAATCCAGAGCTCTGTATGAGCTTTTCTTTTGTGAAATTTTGGACATGGACTTATATATTTGGGGTTGGAATATTTAAGTAGAGAGAAGCGAAGAAAATTTACTATAATAAACATTCATTGAGCTAGGATACCAAGTTGCCCTGTGAATACAGAGAAATCAGATAGATAGAGTCCTTGCCCTTGAAGATCATATGGTCTAGTTTTTTGCATCTAACATTTTTCTGCCCCCTCCTTTTTTTTTTTTCTGTAGAGAAAAGTAAATGTGTGACTCCAGGAATTATGGGAGCAGAGATTTCTCCAGAATGTCTATATATAACATGGGACTTGGGGAAATAATCCAGTTGGGAAAAAGGATGGAAGATATTTCTAGTTTCTACTTCAGTTGTATGTTAAAGACAAGAAAGATAGAGGTTTTCTTTTATCCTTAATCTATAATTTTTTGTAAATAGGAGCATTATTTATTTTATTTCCTCTGACTTGGGTGTGGGGAAAGGATATTATGCTATATGGAAAGATCTCAGTCCTCAAGGATGATTTTCAAGGCTGTCACTTTCTGAGCTGCCCCATCACTGTCACAGTCACACTTTGAGTTTTAGAATTTTACTTTAAAAAATAATTCAGATTTTTAAATTCTATACTAAAATTCATCTCATTTTAATACAAGATTAGCTGCTCTAAAATCTTCCAGGGAAATTTATAGTCCAGGTATATTTCATGGTTATCTTCATGTATTGTATCTGGTGAGGTATTCATGCACTAGCTTGAGAAACTCAGGCAGCGGAACATGGAAATAAAGGGTATTCAATGATATATGTGAACATGAAATTATCTTTCCTTTTTCCATTAAATATACTAAAATATTTCCTTATAATTTTTGATGTAAAAAACCACAAGAAGTATGTTTTTCAGTGCTTTTATTTTGTTATTATATTATGCAAAAATTTTGGAGAAGGAAATGGCAACCCACTCCAGTATTCTTGCCTGGAGAATCCCATGGACAGAGGAGCCTGGCAGGCTATGGTCAATGGGGTTGCAAAGAGTTGGACATGACTCAGCAACTAAACACACACACACACACACACACACACACACACACATTTTTAATAAATAATAAATATTTTACCAAAGAAAGGTGAAAATGGATTTGCCTTATAGAATTTTTTTTTCCATTTTAGTACAATTTTACTAATCAGCTTCGCTTTCTATCTGGATTGGGCTTCCCTGGTGTCTCAGAAGGTAAAGAATCTGCCTGCAATGCAAGAGACCCTGATTCGATCCCTGGGTCAGGAAGATCCCCTGGAGAAGGGAATGGCCACCCATTCCAGTATTCTTGCCTGGAGAATTCCACGGACCAAGGATCCTGGCGGGTTTTTTGTACAGAGTTGGACATGACTGAGCAACTAATATTTTTCACTTTCTTTTTCACTTTCTTCTAGACTATTGATCTAAATTGTTTGTATCTCAGATGTATATATATATTTTTAAAAAGCTGACTTTGGCAAAGTGTTTTTGGCAAAATGAAAAAGAGAATAGAAATCCTTAAAATATACATGGACATTTCCCAGCTTATTATATCTGTATGTAGTGTTCTTAGATATTTCAAATGATAGAGGCTAAATATTTATGTCAAAAGTAATTTTATACACAGGCAATTTCCAATATTAATTATAAAATTAGAAAAAATTTCAAACTCTGTCAATGAATCTTACCTAATTTCACTGAAGCATAGTTATAGCTATAATTTTTGTCTTGATTAATTGCATGGTCATAGTTAAATTTTTGCACTCAGTTACTTTTCTCAGAGGAAAGAAATTAATATTGCTTTTCTCCAGTCTTCCCACTCCCATTTTATACTTTTTACATGTGTTTTTTAGGTCCAACATGTGCTTTTATTATGTGCGTCAATCTCTTTTGGAGTTGAGCAGGATAAAAATTATTGTGTTGTTAAGTAATTTTCTAACTATATGTGTTATTTCACATCTCATGCTTATAAAATAGGGAGCACACATCTATAGAGAATCTGGCAGGACAATAGGTAGCACCCATTACAGAACTACATTCTTCAAAGCTGCCTACACTGGAATAGAGGTTTAGCTGCAGAATCAAGAAAGGTTTTGCATGAGTGAAATAAATACACAGATTCAACTCAGGCTTTACTGCAGTGTCACTTAACTTTCACTATAGATTGAGGATATTATGTTAGTTACTAGAGAGTTAACTTAGAAATATTCATGCATTCAAAACTATAACATATAGAATAAGTTAGTGATTTTAATTTTCAATGATTTTTCTCCTCTGAAAAATTGATGAAAGTCATTCACCAAAGTAGTTAAGAAAATTAGTTTTTCTTCAGTTTTCTAGATTTTGCTAACCGTCTTGTGGGCATCCTTTGCTATTGCTGGGGAGGATGAAATTTTCCTCTACCCTTCTAGGTTCTTCTGCCTGATCTAAGAATTAAATTGACATAAGATAGACAAACAGGAGAAAGACAAACGAAAGACCCCGGAAAACTGAGTAATGCTCCCAAATGGCAGAAATCCTCACCTTAAATACTATATTCAGCTAAAGACAAGTGAGGATGTTGGTAGTGGTGGTTTAGGACATCAAAAGAATGGGAGACAATTCCTATGGGGATGGAAAAGCAAATGTTTGGTAGATAAGTCTTTGTGGGGACATGAGGTGACAAATGGAACACAGAGAGAAATCTTCACAAATAGACTTTGCCAGGTTCCTCCTTGTCCACACGCCTAGTTCATTCCTGGGACAGATCCTCTAAATTCTTTTAGGCAGTTAGGGGGAAGGTCAATGTTTCTTCCTGATTCTTTTGAGCCTTGATAATTTCCAGCTCAAAATAATTCACGTGCCCAAGAGTCATTTCTAGATGGCAAATTTTGCTTACTATGTTGATCCTAGACTGTTATGTGCACTTGCTATGAGTCCATTTAAGACAAGAATATTTTTCTGTTTTTTTTGGACAAGGGAGTTTAAGTTTCTTCCAAACTTTAAATAGCTATTTCTCATGGGAATGGACATGAGGTGACAAATGGAACACAGAAAGAAATCTTCACAAATAGACTTTGCCAGGTTCCTCCTTGTCCACATGCCTAGTTCATTCTTGGGACAGATCCTCTAAATTCTTTTAGGCAGTTAGGGGGAAGGTCAATGTTTCTTCCTGATTCTTTTGAGCCTTGATAATTTCCAGCTCAAAATAATTCATGTGCCCTAAGAGTCATTTCTAGATGGCAGATTTTGCTTACTATGTTGATCCTAGACTGTTATGTGCACTTGCTATGAGTCCATTTAAGACGAGAATATTTTTCTGTTTTTTTTTGGACAAGGGAGCTTAAGTTTCTTCCAAACTTTAAATAGCTATTTCTCATGGGAGAATGGCTTTATTTTCTATTTACAGGGCCCTGGAGATTTCCTATATCTCTGTAACTTAAATGTTCTGTGTTTTATGGTCAGCCAATTTTCTGTCTCAAGGTGGTATGCCTTCATGAACCCATATCCGCAATTTTGAAATCTAAAAGTGTCAGAATATTAAAAGATTTCATAACTTATTTTGTGGCAAAACCTAAAATGAACTGATCTGAATCTATTAATGGCCTTTATTTCTCCCACTTACTGTGAATAGTCTCATTTCATTGTGGTAATATTAATATGTTACATTAGAGGATATTGCCTCAGAGGCCTCTGGAGTATAGCCTAATACCCAGATTATGCACTTACTCCTTTTCTAAAAATCATAAGCGTTCTGAACTCCAAAACAATCTGCCCTCAAGGATTTCAGATAAGGGATTGTGAATCTATAAAAGCAAGAACCTCCATTTTTCAAATTGGATTATACTTCTTGTTTAGAAGCAATAGAATTTTAAATGTCTTAGCAGCTATAGTTTTATGGCTTAACTATCTCAGTATCACTGTTAGCTGACTTATGATTACTTTAAATGACATGGAATACTCTTCACTAAAAACTATTACAAGACAATCTTAACAAAATTATAAGAGGAAAAAATAGATTCCTAGTTCTCTTCCTGTTCTATGACCTTCCTGTAAATGTGCTTTTATTTTATAAATTTCTCATTCAGTTGATTTCAAATGATAACTCTTGATATCTTTTTCATCCTACTGGGAACAAAAAAGTGGTCTAGAACCCAGTGCTGATATTTACATAATTACTGTTGTTGTTCAGTCACCCAGTCATCCAATTCCTTGTGACCCCAGGGAGGGAGGCCCTCACCATCTCCTGAAGTTTGCCCAAGTTCATGTCCATTAACAAAAGCAATAGAGACAAACTGCTTTGCAACATAGAACCCTTTCTAATAGAACTCACTTTTAATATTTTAAAAAGGTCAAAAGGGCAGAGGTTATTCACGATGAACTTCTTCTCTGGAGAGCTGTGGTTATACGACAAGTGTGCTCATGGTTATGGGTGGGAGTACCCAAGATGGGTCAGCTGTTTTTTGACCCAAGTTTGATTAAAATTTCCTGTTGGAGTACTTTAAAATGTGTTCTTTACAGTCAGAGTCATGGAGAACAGATTTCGGGCTGACCTGACCTCAGTCTTGAGAAAGCGAGCAAGAGAGAGGGTTATCAAGAGTTTTGAGTGTATGGGTGGGTGCTTATGAAGAGAGCTGCTGTACTGAGATTAGCCTGCACTCTCTGAATGAGTGGAATAAGGTCTCTCTGATCAATCCTGAACACTGTGCTATAATATGGCTAGTCCTTATTCCATGTGATCCAATACCTGTTAACAAATGAAGTAAGTCCCCAGTGGCTCAGATGGTAAAGAATCTGTCTGCAATGCGGGAGACTTGGGTTTGATCCCTGGGTCAGGAAGATCCCCTGGAGAAGGAAATGACTACCCACTCCAATATTCTTGCCTGGAGAATCCCATGCACAGAGAAACTTGGTGGGCTACAGTCCATGTTGTTGCAAATAGTCAGACATGACTGAGTGACTAACACTACTACACTAATGCAAATATAAAATAATCTGATTTATCTGTATAAGAACGAGGCATATCTATATATGCTTTTGGTAACAAGAGACAGAAAAAGGAATCATTTATTCAAACTAGAGTAGGAAATAGAAACCTAGTATTTTTGCTTGAAAAATTCTATGGGCAGAGGAGCCTGGCAGGCTACTGTTCATGGGGTCACAAAGAGTCAGTCACAATTAAGCTACTGAGCACACACATATTCAAAATAGAGCCAATTGCATCCTGAGAAGCTAGTAGTTTAGAAAAGAGAGCTTATACTCAATAAACCTCCAAAATGAGTACATTGGATAACCTTTATGTATTCTCAATTCAGAAATAATTGCAAAGCTTCCCATCTTTCTCTAGGATCTATTTCTAAATCCCTCACTATCTGTTCTTTTGTAGTTCCAGGATGTATATTCACTAAATCAATATTCTTACTTTTATTGTTAAAAGTTATTATAAAATGTATTTTTATTTTACAGTGAAATTTGTGATTAACTAGATAAGTACAGACAAAAATAACATCTTTGAAATATGAGTGCTGGGCAGTAAGCTGGGCTTTGCCAGTATCTCAATAATCTTCAAGTGTCTACCTCCCTCACCCTCACCTTACTCCCCACCTTCCACACCTTCTACAAGCTTTATGATGAAAAGTTTCTCATCAAAATTATATTTTGCCACAGTTCAAAATTTTGCTTGCAAATAATCAAAATCATTGCTATACATACTGCTTCCTTTGCCTGGAATGCCACCTGCTACACACACACACACTACTATTAGTAGTAAATGAGCTGTTAGTAGTGGCTTCCCAGATGGCTCAGAAGTAAAGAATCTGTCACCAATGCAGGAGCCACAGGAGACTTGGGTTCAATCCCTGGGTTGGAAAGATCCCCTGGAGAAGGGTATGGTAACCCACTCTGGTATTCTTGCCTGGAGAATCCCATGGACAGAGAAACCTGGTGGGCTATAGTCATGGGGTGGCAAAGAGTTGGCTACAACTGAAGTGACTTTGCATGCACATGTAGCTATTACTGTGGGTAGTTAAGTTAGCGATTTGGGACATTAAAAACACCACAGCACCCAAGTTTATATATAATAATTTGGAAATTAAAATGAGGATGCTGGTGGATGTCGGGGGCTGAATTTCAGGGATGGAGGTAAGAATATAATTTACTTTCTACTTCTGTGATCTTTGTATCAAGCTTAGTCCAAGGTGTTTTAGAATCAATGGAGTGCTAATATTGGATACCACAGTAAAGCTGTTAACTTTAATAAATGTGAATATAAAAACAAAATTGAAATCAGTGGGCCCAGGTCCAGGGATCACTCTCAAACTCAACAACTGGAACTTTCCCAATAGAATAGAAATGAGCCATGACCCTTAGTTGCAAAGACCGAGACGTAGATAGACAGGTGTCAGTGCAATTGTCTCTAACCAGGCAGCTGAACTGGACCATGAAATAGCAGCACGCCAGAAAAGTAGGCTATAAGGAGAGAAAGAACTGAAATCCAGTTTAACATTCTATCTAGTTGACCTCTCACTATATAATTTGGAACAGTTTTGCAGAACTAGATATGACCAGCCTTCCATTTCACTTTCATAAAATAAAAATCTTTCAATTGAAAAGCTATTAATAATGATCAGTTAGAAAACTTTTTAATGGAATACTAAAAGTTTTTTAACTTTTTCGATAATCGTTCTCTCCTTTCCTAGCGTGTTTGGCTTTAATATACTGGATTGGTTATGAACGTCATTTTTACTCGAGTGTGACTAGGCTTTTCAAAACCCATTTTTCAAAATGGGGGTATATTAACTTTAATGAAAATACTATTTTTAATTGAGAAGTCTATCTCTAATAAGAAAGTTTGGCCTTTTGTATTTGCCTTTTCTTTTTAATTCTTTGTGGCTAGTCTTAGTATCCTTGAGTCCATATATTCTTGCTAAACACTGAGCTAATTTAATATTGATTATTTTTTCTCTGAAGTTATATTTTGTTGCAAAGTGTAAACATTTTTCAGATTAAATGGTGTACAGTTTCTTTACTATTACTCAAAATGTTTTAAATAAGATGGATTGCTAACATAATGGAATACCCAGGAAAAGTTCTGAGACCATCTATAAAAACACAGTGTCACGAAATTTGTATTAAAGGCATTCAAGTTGCCAAATTTCGCAAGTAATATATTGTGTAAAATTGTGTAAGAAGTCGAATAGCTAAGAATTACACATGAGTGTTTATTGGAATTAAATGAACAAATCCACTCCTAACATCTGTGGGGCCCAGCAAGAGTTCAAATGGAGGCCATAGATCTAAATGGATGGATGTTACAAAATTAAAAAAAAAAACTGATAAAATATGTTCTATCTTCTAACCTTCCTAAAGAGAATTCATAATTACCAAGAAGGCTATATTCAAATTTAGAATGCTCAAATTCCTTGAAGTTTTGCACTGAAACGTGGCATCCTCGAGAGAGGAGACTGCTGTCCTCTGAACCATGCCAGGTGACTCTTGTACACATATGTGTGTGAGAATCCTGCGCTTGCATGTCCAAACTCCGCCCAGATTCCTCTCACACCTGGGGTGTCACATCTAATGATGCACGAAGATCTTAAGAGACACCAAACAGCAGAAACAGGATCAAGGTGTGATGGCTGGAAAGAGCAATTGCAGGTGATACATGCTAGTGATATGATTCTGAAGGCAGAGATATGATCCAGGGGCATGGAGTGGGGGTTGATGAGAGGAGAGCAAGGGAGGGGCCTGTAAAGAAAACAGCCTGGGACAGGGACCGCTCTTACTTGAGTCTAAGTGGAGATACTGCAGTTAGACTCTGGTTTAGATCTTGTTCATCAATTTTTAGCCATGCATTCTTAGACAACTAACTGAAGAATTCTTGCTCCACCAGTAACTCAGAGTATGACCTTGTGTGAAATAGTTAACCTCCCTGCGTCTCAGTTTTCTTGTCTGAAAAGTATCAGTAATCATAGCACCTATCTCAGAGGACTGATATGAAGGTCAAGCAAGTTAATATTTCTAAGATGTTTAATGTAACTTTTAGCAATAAAAGGCACTGTGTATCTGTTTAAAAAATAAACAGCTTCCTCATTTGTAATAATAAGGTCTATGCATTGAATTGTTGCAATGATTAAATAAAATATGATGATAAAGTATTTATTTAGTGTCTGGTACCTGGTAACAGTAAGAGTAGCAAAGTATTAAAGAATACAAAACAGTTATGAGAATGGAACAACTGGATATCCACCTGCAAAAAATGAATCTAGACACAGACCTTACATCCTTCATAAAAAGTAATTCAAAATGGATCACAAAACTAGATATAAAAAGTAAAACTGTAGATATCTTAGAAGATAACATAGGAGAATGCCAACATGACTATGGATATAGTAATAATTTTTAGATACAAAAAATTGGCATTATAAATAAAAGAAAGAAAGAATAGATAAACTAGGTTTCAATAAAATAAAAATTTCTGCTCTGTGAAAGACAATGTAAGAGAATGGGAAAACAAGCCACAGACTGGAAGAAAACATTTGCAAAAGATACATCTGATAAAGGACTACTATCCAAAATATGGGCTTCCCAGGTGACGCTAATACTAAAGAATCCACCTGCCAAAGCAGGAGACCCAAGAGATGCAAGTTCAATCCCTAAGTTGGGACAATTCCCTGAAGTAGGGAAAGGCAACCCACTCCCGTACTCTTGCCTGGAAAATTCCATAGACAGATGAGCCTAGCAGGCTGCAGTTCAAGGCGTCTCAAAGAATTGGACATGACTGAGGGGCTGAGCACACACACACATTTCCAAAATATACACACAACTCTTAATCAATAACAAGAAAGCAAACAACCAAAGACTTTAGTAGCTACCCCACCAAAGAAGATATATAGATGGTAAATAAGTACATGAAAAGATGCTCCATATTATATGACATCAGGAAAATGCAAATTAAACCAGCAATGAGATACCACTACTCATCTATTAGAATGACCATAAACTGGAACATTGAAAGCATCAAATGCTGGTAATGACATGGAGTGGCAGGAACTCTCATTTATTGATGCTAGAAATGCAAAATAGTACAACTACTTTGGACGACAGATTGACAGTTTCTTATAAAACTAAACATACTCTTACCATATAACCCAGAAATTGTAGCCTTGGTATTTACTCAAAGGAAATGAAAACTTAAAAATCTGCAAACAGTTCTTTATGCTAGTCTTACTCATAATTGGCAAACATCTGGAAGCAACCAAGATGTCTTTCAGCAGGTGAATGTGGATAAATAAACTATGATACTTATAGACAGTAGAGTATTATTTAGCACTAAAAAGAAATAAGCTATCAAATCATGAAAAGAGGTGAAGAAGACAAACATATTTTATTATTAAGTGAAAGACAATCTGGAAAAGGTTTTGTAATGTATAGTTCCAACTATGTGATATTCTGGAAAAGGTAAAACTGTGTACACAGTAAAAAGATAAATGATTGCTAGAGATTAGTGGGGAGGGAGGTATGAAGAGGTTGATCATGAAGAATTTTTAGGGCAGTGAAGCTGCCCTGTAAAATACAAGAGTGTTGGACACATGTCATCATACATTTTTTCAAACTCATAGTCTGTATAACACTGAGTGAACTCTAGTGTAAACTATGGATTTTGCGTGATGATAGTGTGTTAATGTGTGCTCACAATTATAACAAACATACTACACTGGTGGGAGATGTTAACAGTGGGTGAGGTTATACATGAGTTGGAGCAAGGGTTATATGGGAAATTTTTACCTTTCACTCAATTTCATTGTGAAACTAAAACTGCTCTAAAAAATAAAGCCTATCAAAATTAATGAGAACATAGCTCCAGAAATATCTATTGAAATATTAAAAATAAAATTTCAGATTCCACTATGTATTAACATGTACATGTTGCCTTTCTATTGATAAGCAATACTACTGCAAGCAAATTTTTGTCAGGTTTTGCTTAAAAGTTTAAACAATGGAATTTCTCTTTTTAAGGTTTATATGATTTTTCATCAACAACAACCTTAATTACTATAAAGCCTATTTCATTCTTAACATTGGGAACTAACCCATTCAATTAGTCTGTAGACATTTGCTGTATGTCCAGTATGCTGACAATATATCAGATGTGTTGCTTTATCATGAATGCAATGGGCTGGTCAAAGGCACCAGTGAAATACAGGAGCCTGCATAGTTTCTCGTCAAAGCAGTCTTCCACCCAGTAGGACAAATATGCTAAGTCATTAACATCATCTTTCCAGAAAATTTTTGCTTAAAAGTTTAAACAATGGAATTTCTCTTTTTAAGGTTTATATGATTTTTCATCAACAACAACCTTAATTACTATAAAGCCTATTTCATTCTTAACATTGGGAACTAACCCATTCAATTAGTCTGTAGACATTTGCTGTATGTCCAGTATGCTGACAATATATCAGATGTGTTGCTTTATCATGAATGCAATGGGCTGGTCAAAGGGCACCAGTGAAATACAGGAGCCTGCATAGTTTCTCGTCAAAGCAGTCTTCCACCCAGTAGGACAAATATGCTAAGTCATTAACATCATCTTTCCAGAAAAGGAGCCAAATGTGTTTAAAATGTACATGAGAATATTTTCCTTGGAAAGTTGTTTTACAGAAGCTTGAGAACTGATAATTTTCTTGTCTCCACCATGTATTTATTTTTCTTAAAAACAAAGAATATGACAGACTTTGACATGCATTTGGTGTTCAGAAATGACAGATGATGGCAGATGTAATTTTAATTTTAGATGATGGATGTTGACAACCTATCTTTCTGAAGTTTCCAACATATCTTTATATCAGGCTAATGTATATGACAATTCATAAAGTCATATGCAGTCTTGAAAATACCTATTCTTGTATTGTGTACAAGTTTAGATTAAAATATCATTTATAATTTATTACATGGAGTTAGAAATACTATGCAACCTTTTCAAAGCTATTTTTTTTGAAAACCCAACTCTGAAAATAAATTATTTAAATTTGCAGTGTATGCTGATGTGTTTAAATGATTCAAACCTTCAGCCTTATAAGACATTAGTAAGATTATTTTAAGTTATATAACTATATATATTTATGTCTTTAAGCATTTAAATGTCTAACTCTTCTGAACTTCACAGTCTTGCTGCCAGTTATTTTTCTGTAGAGTATCACCTCACTGTCTTCAAAACAGAAAATGTCAGTATATTTCAAACTAAACTCCAGCTTTTTCAAAATTCCATCTGCCAAAAATCACATCCACAGCACATTAAAATAAAAAGGTGTATAAAGCTGAGATAGATTCATTTGGGACAAAGTATCCATTTCTCCTACCATGGGTATGAGACTTTAAATTCTATAATATATGAAAATGTACTCTATCAAAGATTCATAAACTATTTGAACATATACTTTGAAAATTTTAATGTTTTTGGCATCTTGAGGCTTATAATAGCTCCCAAATCTTCAGTTTTGTGTTGTATAATGTTTCAGCCTAGAATGGAAATCAACTTTGAGATTTCCTTATCAAAAAAAAAAAAATCACCACTTTCATTTGTAATAACANAAACTATTTGAACATATACTTTGAAAATTTTAATGTTTTTGGCATCTTGAGGCTTATAATAGCTCCCAAATCTTCAGTTTTGTGTGGTATAATGTTTCAGCCTAGAATGGAAATCAACATTTGAGATTTCCTTATCAAAAAAAAAAAAAAAAATCACTGCTTTCATTTGTAATAACATGTACCCCCAAGGCTGTGTTTGTTTGTTTATTTTTTCTGGTTTTGTTTTTGATTTTACCTGAATGGATAAAGCCATTGTCTTGATGATATCAGGAAAAAAAAAAAACATTGAAGCTAAAGTTTATATTATGTATGTACAAATCTGTGTTAGGAATAACACAAAGAGACACAAAATATACTTAATAATTTTGTTTGTTTTTAATGGTAAATATTTGAAACACTTGGGATATACTTATACTAAAAATTATTCATTGTTAACTTTATTTACTGAATCTGATAATCCTAGTCAAAAAGAAATTTGTGATTTTAAAATTAATGAATGAACAATCTCTTTTAGTAAGTTCAGATATTTGATATTTAAATCCACAAATTAAATCAACCATTCTATATTTTAATTATAATTTCTTACAATTCTTCCTCCCCTCTCCCTACTGCTCAGTGAAGAGTTAAAACCAGTTGTGTTGAAGAAGAGCACATTTTTGCAAGAGTATTTAATAGCTAAGAAAAGGCAAATAATTTGAGGCCACATGGCATTTACATTTTGAGGCCACAAAAGCTAAACATCTGTTGCAGTCCAGTGAATAGCAAATATCTCTAAAAATATGAAAAATATTATTTCACATTTATTTTAAATATATGCATGTTTTCAGAAGCAATATCATGGCATCATCTTTAATTTCATTCTGTAATTTTTAAAATGTATTTTTGCACTTCCTTTAAAATGTATCCCTTCATAACTACTTTCTTTTTCTTCCTCTTTGCTCTGTTCATGAATACTTTTCCTTTATTTGGATTGGCCTTCCTTCCTACCTTTATGCTTTTAGCCTCTTCTTTCTCAAGTATTTACTTTTAAACTACTGCAGTTAACTTTCCTGAAGACTTATATTTCTTATTCTCCTTCTCCAGCTCATAATCTTCAGTGGTTTCCTAGGTTCTTAGCTTCTCTTCAAATCATACTGCCTTCCAAACAATTCTGACTTTTTAGTACTTGACTGATATTATTTCCAGTTGCTCTGCAGGATGTATTATTCTCTTTCTTCCTGCACTGCTGGTTTTAACCTCCATTCAGTGCAGATGCTATGAAGGACCGTTTGAGATATTGCAGTATCTGTTGAACAACACAAATTAAAAAAAAAAACTATTAGGAACAAGGAGAAATCTATGAGATGAGAATATATTTCTGCTCTTTTAAATCTACTTATTACAGGTAAATAGGCTTGTCTCTGTTTTCAGTAGGACTTTTGTTCATTTCTTCCATGACCACTCTTGTCACCTTCATAGACCTCTACTGATAATATCCTTTACTGATATTCATTGGAAGGACTGATGTTGAAGCTGAAATTCCAATACTTTGGCCACATGATGCGAAAAGCTGACTCATTGGAAAAGACCCTGATGCTGGGAAAGATTGATACTCATAATCTTCAGTGGTTTCCTAGGTTCTTAGCTTCTCTTCAAATCATACTGCCTTCCAAGCAATTTTGACTTTTTAGTACTTGACTGATATTATTTCCAGTTGCTTTGCAGGATGTATTATTCTCTTTCTTCCTGCACTGCTGGTTTTAACCTCCATTCAGTGCAGATGCTATGAAGGACTGTTTGAGATATTGCAGTATCTGTTGAACAACACAAATAAAAAAAAAAACTATTAGGAACAAGGAGAAATCTATGAGACGAGAATATATTTCTGCTCTTTTAAATCTACTTATTACAGGTAAATAGGCTTGTCTCTGTTTTCAGTAGGGCTTTTGTTCATTTCTTTCATGACCACTCTTGTCACCTTCATAGACCTCTACTGATAATGTCCTCTACTGATATTCATTGGAAGGACTGATGTTGAAGCTGAAACTCCAATACTTTGGCCACATGATGCGAAAAGCTGACTCATTGGAAAAGACCCTGATGCTGGGAAAGATTGAAGGCAGGAGTTAAAAAAAAAAACTATTAGGAACAAGGAGAAATCTATGAGATGAGAATATATTTCTGCTCTTTTAAATCTACTTATTACAGGTAAATAGGCTTGTCTCTGTTTTCAGTAGGACTTTTGTTCATTTCTTCCATGACCACTCTTGTCACCTTCATAGACCTCTACTGATAATATCCTTTACTGATATTCATTGGAAGGACTGATGTTGAAGCTGAAATTCCAATACTTTGGCCACATGATGCGAAAAGCTGACTCATTGGAAAAGACCCTGATGCTGGGAAAGATTGAAGGCAGGAGGAGAAGGGGACAACAGAGGATGAGATGGTTGGATGGCATCACCAACTCAATGGACATGAGTTTGAGTAAACTCCTGGAGTTGATGATGGACAGGGAAGCCTGGCGTGCTGCAGTCCATGGGGTTGCAAAGAGTTGGACACGACTGAGCGACTGAACTGAACTGAACTGATAATGTCCTAGGACAGAGTTTAGGTTTTCACTTTTCCTTTCCTAGCACTCCTTCCTTTTCAGTAAATCCCAACTAGGCTTGCAGTTTGTAGCAAACAACTCAACATTTAATAGTGTTAAATCCTTCCCTCTTGTCTGTCTCCATCCACTACTCTCTCCCTTGATAATTTCCTTTGTCCTTTGTTTTAGCTTGCATCATTTTTCTTGTTGTCCACCTAAACAGAACATGACTTCGTTTTGTTTTCTTATTATGCAATCAATCTACAAAACAGATTAAAGACAGGTGTTACACTTACATGACACTCTCAGTGCATAGAGTTGTACTGTGGTCCCTGAGGCAGTTCTGAGATGTCTGAGATGGTGACCAGAAGGTAACTAGGTAACTGATGACAAACACTTTCTGGTGACAAACACTTTAATTTATTCTTTAAGAAATATTTATTAATGATCTTCTATTGTCAGGCTCTTTGGATTTATCATGGAATAAAACAGACAAACCACCTGCCCTTTGGTGGTTAAAGGTAGTGAGGCTCACCCATACAGGTGTTACACTTACATGACACTCTCAGTGCATAGAGTGGTACTGTGGTCCCTGAGGCAGTTCTGAGATGTCTGAGATGGTGACCAGAAGGTAACTAGGTAACTGATGACAAACACTTTCTGGTGACAAACACTTTAATTTATTCTTTAAGAAATATTTATTAATTATCTTCTATTGTCAGGCTCTTTGGATTTATCATTGAATAAAACAGACAAACCACCTGCCCTTTGGTGGTTAAAGGTAGTGAGGCTCACCCACCAGGTATGGCTCTCCCCACGGTGCTCTCATCTCTAAGAATACTTAACCAGGGAATAAAATCAAAGCCCTGTTGATACGGATAGATTTATGTATCTGAAGGTTACAAGAGTGGATGATATAAACTTTCCATGTCTTGTTCCATATACATCAATGCTCAGTGTGTATTTCAAGATGGAGTCCAATGAAATATGGAGCAGCAATATTATCTCTTTTGTATCAAAGAGGAAAGGGTACTCAGAGAGGTTAATTAGCTCAAGTTCATTCTGCCATTTCCACCATATTGATATCCCAGCTCTTCTAACTCAAAATTTTATACAGTCTTTCCTCAATTATTTACCCTTTGCAAAAAACAATATTTGAGCTGTTCATTTTTAAAGTTAGCTATTTAGTTTTATCTTTCTCAATATAAAGCTGTCAAGGACAGGGGTTGTGTCTCATATTTTTACATGATTCACAATAAGTTTTGAAGAATGAGAATATAGTAGCTAGCTTCTCATGAATACATATGATTATCCTTTCTCACTTTTTAAAAGAGAGAATGCTTTTAGGGCATATAAATTATGCTTAGATGGCAGTGGAAGTTTGTGTACTGTGTGTTAAATATCAAAGGTAAATCTTCAAAAAACAGATGTTACCATTTCTCTGCTCTCTCCCTTTCCATTAACCAAGCACATTTAGATTGCAAACAGATGTTCACTGAACAAAAACCTACTTTTATGTACAATTACCAATTCTGTATGCACCAGTGGATGCTCCAACTACACAAAATGTTGGCTAAATATGTTCAACTTCATTGAACTGTATTTTTTCTAAGGGACAGGGTGCCTTGATCTTTCTGTCATGTATTAAATAGATAAAGTACTTCTAATTTGTCTCTTGGATTGACCTACAGCTGTAACCTCTTTGCTGAAAAAGGGGATAAATCTGCTGAAGAATTCTGGACACACATTCATTGCTTCTCACAGGTAGACACGGAACTTCCTCTCTGTATTAGGAAGCGACTACAATCATAGTCAGGTATAATTTCATTTGCACCTCTTATCTACTATGGTGTTTTTCCTTAATGAATAGAACAGTGTTCAGTTCAGTTCAGTTCAGTCGCTCAGTCGTGTCCAACTCTTTGTGAACCCACAAATCGCAGCACGCCAGGACTCCCTGTCCATCACCAACTCCCTGAGTTCACTCAGACTCACGTCCATTGAGTCAGTGATGCCATCCAGCCATCTCATCCTCTGTCGTCCCCTTCTCCTCCTGCCCCCAATCCCTCCCAGCATCAGAGTCTTTTCCAATGAGTCAACTCTTTGCATGAGGTGGCCAAAGTAAAAACTGAAAGTTGAAAGCATCAGTTCATATATTAATTCTGAGTCTCTTAACCTAGCCAAAGAGTCACTGGAAAACAATCAGGCTCTGGTAGTCATTTTACCACAACAATTGTGTAAGATCTAAAGTTTAATACAACTAATAATGTCTAACCATTTATATAAGATTTCAAATTTTAACAATTTAGAGAAAACCTAGTTATCACAATATACATCAGTAAGCTTTAGGGAAGAAGTGAACCTAAATTCAATGGTGTAAAAAATGGACTCATATCTGTTAGTGTTAAATTAGTTTATATTTAACAATTTAAAAATAACTTTCAGTTCAGTTCAGTTGCTCGGTTGTGTTCGACTCTTTGCGACCTCATGAACCGCAGCACACCAGGCCTCCCTGTCCATTACCAACTGCTGGAGCCCACCCAAACCCATGTCCATTGAGTCAGTATGCCATCCAACCATTTCATCCTCTTTTGTCCCCTTCTCCTCCTGCCTTCAATCTTTCCCAGCATCAGGGTCTTTTCAAATGAGTCAGCTCTTCACATTAGGTGGCCAAAGTATTGGAGTTTCAGCTTCAACATCAGTCCTACAAAACAGTTTACTCAGAGCTGACCAATTGTGGGCAGACCTCCAAGAAATTCTTTCAGGACACGTAGGCTGAAAACCATTGAACACAGTCATGTTTTCTGAGTCAGTCTTGATATTGACTTGATATTTTTGAATCAATTTGTATATGACATGGTGTCAGAATGTTATAGTCTTCCTGAAAGAAATGTAAGGAATTTCCCCCACATCCAGTGAATGAGCTAATGAATTTTCATTTCGATAATTGCAAAGTTATTACCCGAAAATAGCCAATTACTGTAAAATTTAAGCTCTCAGGAAATATCAAGCTTTGGTTGTGTTTTAGCTTGACATGAAGCAATACACAGTTCAGTTGGTAATTGATAAGATCTAGAGAAAAATTTGTAATATTCTAAATAAAAATTGGCTAGTAGACACATAGCTGCTTTAAACAAGAACCTCTGATAGAGTAGGAATGGTGGTTATCAGGGACTAAGGTGTAGGGCAAATGGGGAAGTAGGTCAAACAGTGCAAACTTTCAGCTATAAGATGAATAAGTTTGTGACTCTAATGCACAGTATGGTGATCATAGTTAGCAACACTATTATGTGTGTGTGTGTGTGTGTGTGTGTAACTGTATCTACTGTTATACACTTGAAAGCTGCTAAAAGGGCAGATTTTAAATATTCTCATCACATAAAAGAAATGGTAATTATGTGAAGTGACTGAAGTATTAGCTAATGGTGTGTCCTGCTAAGTCACTTCAGTGATGTTCAACTCTTCGCATTCCTATGGATCGTAGCCAGTCAGGCTCCCCTGTCCATGGAATTTTCAGGCAGGAATAATGGAGCAGGTTGCCATGCCCCATCCAGGGGACACTCCTGACCCAGGGATTGAATTCTCATCTCTTATGGTCTCCTGCATTGTCAAGGGGGTTCTTTACCACCAGCACCACCTGGGAAGGACACCTGGGAAGCTGATGCTATGGTAGTCATCAATTCACAATATGTAAATGCGTCAAGTTAATATACTGTCTAGTGTGTGTTAGTTACTCAGTCGTGTCTGATTCTTTGTGACCCTTTGGACTGTAGCTGACCAGGCTCCTCTGTTGATGGAATTTTCCAGGCAAGAATACTGGAGTTGGTTGCCGTACCCTACTCCAGTGGATTTTCCCAAACAAGGGATTGAACCCAGGTCTCCTGTACTGCAGGCCTTACAATAAATGAAAGAAGAAAGCCACTGATAAGAATATGTTTCCTTAGAAATGATAACACCAAAAAACACAAATTATCTATGAGATCATTGTTTTTGTTTAGAAATGTAGAATCAAATACCTTCTTTTTTTAAAAAAAGTAAATATTTTAGAAATTTTTGTATCTACAGAAAATCACAAAGACAGTACAGATAGTATGTGTACCATACCTAGTCTCTCTTATTATGAAGACTTTATATAGCGTACTTACTATGAGTAATAATATGAAACATACCATATACCATAATGGGCACCCCAGGTGGCGCTAATGATAAAGAATCTGCCTGCAAATGCATGAGAAGCAAGAGATGTGTGTTTGATTCCTAGGTTGGGAAGGGAATGGTGACCCACTCTAGTAATCTTGCCTGGAATATCCCATGGACAGTGTAGCCTGATGGGCTGCAGTCCTTGGGGTCTCAAAAAAGTCAGATATGAAGGAGCATGCACGCATATACTATAATATGGTACTTTGCCAAAATTAATAAACCAATATTGATGCATTACTATTAACTAAAGTTTATGTATATATTTCTTTAGTGTTTTATGGATATCCCCTTTATGTCTCAGGATACAATCTGGGACGCCACGTTACATTTAGTTTTTATTTTTTCTTAGGCTTCTCTTGACTGGGACAGTTTCTCCAACTTTGCTTTAATGATCTTGATTATATTGAGGAATACTGGCCAGGTATATTGTAGAGTGGTAAATTATGTTCTATCTTTTTGAGGGTGGATACTCCTTGGAAGAAAAGTTATGACCAACCTAGATAGCATATTCAAAAGCAGAGACATTACTTTGCCAACTAAGGTCCGTCTAGTCAAGGCTATGGTTTTTCCTGTGGTCATGTATGGATGTGAGAGTTGGACTGTGAAGAAGGCCGACTGCCGAAGAATTGATGCTTTTGAACTGTGGTGTTGGAGAAGACTCTTGAGAGTCCCTTGGAGTGCAAGGAGATCCAACCAGTCCATTCTGAAGGAGATCAACCCTGGGATTTCTTTGGAAGGAATGATGCTAAAGCTGAAACTCCAGTACTTTGGCCACCTCATGCGAAGAGTTGACTCACTGGAAAAGACTCTGATGCTGAGAGGGACTGGGGGCAGGAGGAGAAGGGGGCGACAGAGGATGAGATGGCTGAATGGCATCACTGACTCGATGGGCGCGAGTCTGAGTGAGCCAACTTTTTCACTCTCCACTTTCACTTTCATCAAGAGGCTCTTCAGTTCCTCTTCACTTTCTGCCATAAGGGTGGTGTCATCTGCATATCTGAGGTTATTGATATTTCTCTGGGAAATCTTGATTCCAGCTTGTGTTTCTTCCAGTCCAGCGTTTCTCATGATGTACTCTGCATAGAAGTTGAATAAGCTTCAGTCATGTCCAACTCTTTGCTACCTTATAAGGTTCCTCTGTCCATGGGTTTTTCCAGCCAAGAATACTGGAATGGGTTGCCGTTCCCTTCTCCAGGGGATCTTCCCAACTCAGGGATCAAACCTGTGTTTCTTGCAACTTGTTCATAGCAGGCAGACTCTTTACTGTTGAGCCTGGGGAAGCCCATCTCTATTCATAGTCTCAGCAAAGCACTCTCATTAATTCTTATGGCCTTAAAACCTGGCTATTTGTCATCTCTAAAATAATTGGATATGGAAGTCAAAAAGAAAACTATGGAGCTGGATTGCCTGGATTAAAATCCCAGTTCTGTCACTTAAAGCCCATATGAACTTTGACAAATTATTTCACATCTTTGTGCCTCATTTTCCTCATCTGTAAAATGGGAATAATATTAACTACCTCACTGTATTATGAAAACGATTAAACTTATTAGTAGATGTAAAGTGCTTAAAATAGGGCCAAACATATAATGAAAAAAAGTTTTAAAAGATATTTTAATTGTAAAATTATAATTCTAATACAAAAAGAAAATGAAAATGTGTCAAATATGTTCTTCAACTCATCAGTCAATGAAGGAACTAGTAGGATACTATAATGATTCAAAAGAGATTCAAAGAAAAAGAAAATATCTAGGCCAACTAATTAGTAGACCAGTAAAAATATCTCTCTTATCTAAATATTAAGAAGGAACTAGCCATTTGAAAACCCAGGAAAATGATATTTTTCAGGCACAGGGAATGGAAAATGTAAAGGATCAGAGTGGGGAATGAGTTTAGAGGATTCAATGATCAGAAAAAAGGGGTAGTATCTTTAGAGTATAGTAAGTGATGAGAGAATGGAAAGGAGATAATGTTGAACATAGCCAGGCAATAGATTACTCAGACTCTTAAATACCATGGTGAGGGAGTCTGGATATTACTCACAAGTCAGTGTCAAGCAAGGTATTAGAAAATTATAAGGCAGTGTATATGGGTGATGATTTTGAAGAAACAGACACTGTTATTTTAGTTGCCTAGTTGTGAGACTTAAAAATCAAGTAGTCATCAACTCTCTTCACTGTTGATTTTTCAGATATGATTTAAAGGAATAAACAGTAAGACATGACTGAGTGATTAACATTTTTACTTTTACACTTTATAACATATTAATGGAATGTGAAGAGATAGTTACCAAAAGCATCTATATATTAGTACCCAAGAGCAGTGGTGCAATGCAAAATATATCTGACTGTGGATTAGAAGATCCTAGGTTAACTTACCTGGAGTACTTTAGACACTGTTATTTTAGTTGCCTAGTTGTGAGACTTAAAAATCAAGTAGTCATCAACTCTCTTCACTGTTGATTTTTCAGATATGATTTAAAGGAATAAACAGTAAGACATGACTGAGTGATTAACATTTTTACTTTTACACTTTATAACATATTAATGGAATGTGAAGAGATAGTTACCAAAAGCATCTATATATTAGTACCCAAGAGCAGTGGTGCAATGCAAAATATATCTGACTGTGGATTAGAAGATCCTAGGTTAACTTACCGGAGTACTTCTATGGGCTAAAGAGGTAGTATGCATTATGATTAGGAGCTGCTGTTTTCAAGTGAAAAGACCAGTGTTCTGATCTACTCCTTTTGGAGCAAATTATTTGACCTTTTTAAGCCTCACTTTTCTAAACTTTAAGTAATACTAATGACATCTGTCCTGGACTATTTTGTCAGCCTTAAGTTGAAGGCTGAATGACAAATACTCCATGCTTAACACAGTAACTAATGTGTCAAAAGACTTTGGTCAAATTAGGCTACTATTCTTGAAACCCAATCAGCACTGAGGTGCTTGTGTGTTAAACACCAGCCCAAATAATGCAATGAAGGTAGCATCATTCCCTAAATTACTCTAGAGAAATTTAAATTTATCCTTGTCACCAAAGTACCAATTCTCCTGACTGTATTCAGTTTATGGATTATTTTGCCATCTCAAGGATCCTTTGGCTTTTCTGCTTCAATTGTCATCACTAGATATTACTTTAATCCCACCATTAAACATTAGGGCAGTGTTTGCTGCATTAACAAATATACCCTGTAATCACACTGTTTTAATATAAGTAAGCCATAAATATCATGGTGGTTCAGGTAACTCTTCTTTCCCGAAGCAACACTGTCTGGAACATATATGTGGTTTTCAGTGTTGCTGTGTAATGAGAAAGATAACTGGGATATCTTATGACCTGTTTCAAGGAGTTAAGCTTTAAACCTATATTGTATCTCTACAGCATAAGAACATAAAATTGGATATGGGACATACATGCTCCCAAATGGCTTTGTTCATTCCATATTGAGATTCCCTACACCAGTTTCATCCTTAGCTTCTACGAGGATCTTTGGTTCCTCTCTCTTTTGTCTCTCTATCTAGGGATCCTAATATTCTTCTCCAATGTACAAGCATCCTTGCATCCTTAAAAAGAAAAAAAAAAAGCAGACTTTGGTTTCACCCACCTCATTAGCACTAACTCAAATGTGTTCTTTTTATGGCTGAATGATATCCCATTGTATAAATGTACCTCAGCTTCTTTATCCATTCATTTGTTGATGGATATCTAGGTTGCTTCCATGTCCTAACTGTTGTAAATAGTGCTGCAACAAACACTGGGTACATGTGTCTCTTTTAACTACTATACAGAGTGAAATAAGTCAGAAAGAGAAAAACAAATACATATTAACACACATATATATGGAATCTAGAAAGATGGCGAACCTATACACAGGGCAGCTATGGAGACACAGACATAGAAAACAGACTTGTGGACTCTGAGGGGGAAGGAGAAGGTGAGATGAATTTGAGAGTAGCATGGAAACATAAGCATTAACATATGTGCAATAGATAGCCAGTGGGAATTTGCTGTATGACATAGGGAGTTCAAATCCAGTGGTCTGTGATAATCCAGAGGGGTGGGATAGGGTGGAAAGGAGAAGGAAGATGCAAGAAGGAGGGGACATATGTATCCCTATGGCTGACTCATGTGGATGTCTGGCAGAAACCAACACAATATCATAAAGTGATTATTCTCCAATTAAAAAAAGAACAAACTCACATCTCTGCCTTACTGACCCTGACTTGAAGTCTGCATATGTGTTTTGCTTAAAGAAGGAAACTATCTATACTCTGGAAATTATTAGTCACTATTTCAGAGGTAGAAGGAGATGCAATCAGATGAATTATCTTTTTTTTTCTTTCTTTCAAATGCACCAATACTTTAGGATCTCTTTCACTGATGTAGGAGTATAAAACTAAAGTCAATTACTACTTTGATAAATCGAGTTTCAACTGTGTAAATTTTTTTTTTTCAGGGACAGTATGCAATTCAAAATATGCTAAATAAGGATTCTAAAAGCAAAATGTAATAAATGTGGCTGTTGAAGTAAATTCTGGTTTATTCAGTAGCAAAAGTATTCAAATATTTCAACCACTATAAATTTAAGACTAGTAACAGATTTATTAACAAAGCTAATTTTGAATGGAAATGAAGTCATTAAAATGTAAAGTAAAAAAGCAGGAAGCAATCCTTCAGAATTCAGATTTCAATCTAATTATGTTAATGTTCATATGTTATGTATTGGTTCCTAAAATCTACATATATTTTTGTGCTTCCCCTTCTCTTATATCCATACCACGTTCTCATAAAAAGCCCAAATAGCATTTTTTTTAAATTAAGACTTTATTTTTTAGAGCAGCTTTAGTTTCACCGAAAAACTGCATAAGAAAGTACAAGACTTTCTCATATACTCCCCATCACCACACGTGGATCGCTTTCTCCATTATCACCATGCCTCATCAGAATTGATGAACTCTAATTATGTTAATGTTCATATGTTATGTATTGGTTCCTAAAATCTACATATATTTTTGTGCTTCCCCTTCTCTTATATCCATACCACGTTCTCATAAAAAGCCCAAATAGCATTTTTTTTAAATTAAGACTTTATTTTTTAGAGCAGCTTTAGTTTCACCGAAAAACTGCATAAGAAAGTACAAGACTTTCTCATATACTCCCCATCACCACACGTGGATCGCTTTCTCCATTATCACCATGCCTCATCAGAATTGATGAACCTGTCTGTTGGTGCCTGATACTCTCCTAAAGCCCATAGTTTGTGTGTGGGTTCACTCTCGGTGCGACACATTTTGTGAGTTTGGACAGACATACTGTCATGCGTTCATTATTGTCATTCACTGCCCTGAAGTGCTCTGTGTTCTACCTGCTGATTCCTGCCCTCCCCCCCATTCCCTGGTAACCACTGATTCCTTTACTCTTTCTGCCATTTTGTCTTTTCCACGTACTATAGCCTGAATCATACAGTGTGTAGCCTATTTAGATTGGTTTCTTTCATTTGGTAGCATGCATTCAATATTCCTCCATATCTTTTTCATAGCTTGATAGCACATTTCTTTTTAGTGCTGATAATATCCTGTTACTTGCATGTACCACAGTTTATTTATCCATTGACCTTCTAAGGATATATTGGTTGGTCCCAAGTTTTGGCAATTATGAATGAAGCTGCCATAAACATCTGTGTGAAGGTTTTTGTGGTGAACATGATTTTCAGTTCCTTTGATTAAGTACCAATGAGCTGGATTAGTGGATCATGTGTTAGGAGTATGTTCAGTATTGTAAGAAATCACTGAACTGTATTCCATAATGCCTGTACCATTTTCCATTCCCGCTAGCAACAAATGAGCATTGCTGTTGCTCTACATCCATATCAAAACCTGGTGGTGTTAATGTTCTGAAATTTAGCCATTCTAATAGGTATGCAGTAGTCTCTCGTTGTTTTAGTTTGCACTTCTCTGATGACAAATGCTGTGGGTCATCTTTTCATGTGCTTACTTGTCATCTGTATCTCTTCTTTGATGAAGTTTCTGTTAAGATTTTGGCCCTTTTTTAATTGGATTATTTGTTTTCTCATTGTTGAGTTTAGTTCTTTATCAGATGTTTCCTTTGAAAATATCTTATTTCAGTCTGTGGTTTATATGCTCTTTCTCTTGACATCACCTTTCAGAAACAATAACAGCAACAAAAACAGAAGAAAAAAAATTGGCAAATGTTGACAAGGCAGTCGAGAAATTTGAACCTCTCTACTCTGTTGATAAGACGGTAAAGTGGTGCAACCACTATAGAAAACAGTCAAAAACTTAAAAACTAGACCTACAATATGGTTCATCAAACCCCTTCTGGTAATATACTTAGAAGATTTGAAATCGGGATCTCAAAGAGATATCTGTGCTACCATGTTTATTCACACATTTCACCATAGCCAAGTTATGGAAACAACACCAGTGTCCAATAACATATGTATTGATAAAGAAAATGTGGAATAGACATACAATAGGATTTATTCCACCTTAAAAATTAAGGAAATTCTGCCATTTGCAGCATTATGGGTGAATCTAGAGAACCGTGGTAAGTGAAACAAGCAAGTTACAGAAGGAAAAATATTGCCTGATTCCACTTAACATGAGGTACTTAGAATAGTTAAAGTCACAGAACCAGAAAATAGAACAGTAGTCACTAGGGATTGAGGGGAGGGGGAGACAGGGAATTGATAAGTTGTGTAAAGTTGCAGTTATGCAAAATAAATTTGTTCTATAGATCTGGTGTATAATATAAGGCCTCTAGTCAGTTTTCTTTCTAATCTCTAAGAAGGGTAACACCAAAGTATTTGTTCTATAGATCTACTGTATACTATAAGGCCTAAGGTCAGTTTTCATTCCAATCCTTAAGAAGTGCAATGCCAAAGAATGCTCAGACTCGCATACACTTGCATTCATTTCACATGCTAGAAAAGTAATGTTCAAAATCCTTCAAGCAATGCTTCAACAGTACATGAATCAAGAACTTCAAGATGTACAAGCTGGATTTATAAAAGGCAGAGGAACTAGAAATCAAACTAGAAGTCAACATCAGTTGGATCATAGAAAAAGCAAGAGAATTCCAGAAAAGCATCTACTTCTGTCTCATTGACTATGCTAAAGCCTTTGACTGTGTGGATCACAACAAACTGGAAAATTCCTCAATAGATGGGAATACAAGACCTTACCTGCCTCCTGAGAAAGCTGTATGCAGGTCAAGAAGCAAGTTAGAACTGGACGTGGAACAATGGACTGTTTGCAAATTGGGAAAGGAGTAAGTGAAGGCTGTATATTGTTACCCTGCTTATTTAACTTATATGCAGAGTACATCATATGAAATGCCAGGCTGGATGAAGCACAAGCTGGAATCAAGCTTGCTGGGAGAAATATTGATAAACTCAGATATGCAGATGACACCACCGTTATGGCAGAAAGTGAAGAGGAACTAAAGAACCTCTTGATGAAGGTGAAAGGAAAATGAATAAACTGGCTTAAAACTTGACATTCAGAAAATGAAGATCATGGCATCCGGTCCCATCACTTCATGGCAAATAGATGGGGAAACAATGGAAGCAGTGGCAGACTTTATTTTCTTGGGCTCCAAAATCAATGTGGATGGTGACTGCAGCCATGAAATTAAAAGATGCTTGGCTCCTTGGAAGAAAAGCTATGACCAACCTAGACAACTGTATTAAAATGCAAAGACATTACTTTGCCTACAGATGTCTGTCTAGTCAAAGCTGTGGTTTTCCCAATAGTCATGTACAGATGTCAGAGTTGTACCCTAAAGAAGGCTGAGCACCAAAGAATTCATGTTTTTGACTGTGGTGCTGGAGAAGACTCTTGAGAGTCCCTTGGACTATAAGGAGATCAAACCAGTCAATCCTAAAGGAAATCAATCATAAATATTCGTTGGAAAGACTGATGCTGAAGCTGAAGCTCTAATTCACTGGCCACCTGATGCAGAGAACTGACTCATTAGAAAAGTCTCTGATGCTGGGAAAGAAAGAAGGCAGGAGGAGAAGGAGATGACAGAAGACAAGACGGTTGGATGGCATCACATGAGTTTGAGCAAGTTCTGGGAGATGATGAAAGACAGGGAAGCCTGGCGTGCTGGAGTCCATGGGGTCACAAAGAGTCGGACATGACTGAGCAACTGAACAACAGTAAGGCCTATAGTCAACAATACTATATTGTGCATCTAAAATTTTTGTTAAAATTGTAGACCTCATGTTACATGTTCTTATAACAAAAACAAGATGAAAAAGGAATTGCTACAAGGAAGCTTTTGAAGGTAATTAATATGTCTGTTACCTTAATTGTGGTGATGCTATCACAGGTGTTTGCATATGTTTAGAATCATCAAATTGCATGCATTCAATATAAGCAAATTTTTGCATATCAGTTTTACCTTAATAAAGCTGTTAAGGAAGAATCCAAGAAAGAGAGACATTTGATCCAATAAGCACTATTCTTAGCCTGGGAGTTCAATATTTCTTGTGAGGATTTCTTTCTCTGAGGTCACAGTTATTATTTGTACCTCCATTTTATTCTTCATTTATAGGAAAATTCTTTCTTCTATAGTGTTGATTGCATTTATCATTGATTAATATTTAAATGTTGATAGACTTATATCAGGGATTCTCCATGCTAGGTATGCTCTTTAGGGTAATTACATGGTCTTTTATGTTTTTCTATTACAGAGAGTAAAAAGGAGTAATTGATATTGAATTAAAGAGATATTTTGGATTAGATTTAAGTATTATTCAATCTGCTTCCAATTTATTCATTTATAAAGCTCAAATCTGGGTAAACATCTGTCTTACAGTGAAAATCATTAGATGCTTCACAGTATCAAGGTGCTAATGAGATTTTTTTCTTGATACGGAACAAATGCAAGACTGAATCAGAGATTTTCAACTCTTTTTGTATTGTCCAGATTGATTAAAGGATAATTTCCTAATGTAAAAGTGCCAATAGAAAGCAACATTACTGATTTTCTTTTGTAATGGAGAGATATTATCTTCTAACACATTATTTGGAAACAAGTAATAAATATTTATACTCTATTTTTGCTTTGTTGTATTGCTTTTAAATTATTTATTAAAGCATTGCAAATGTAACCTCTATCCCATCCATATTTATTTTGGTACTTAAAGCTAACAAATTATTTGTTTAGTGTAAGTAGGGATTTATTGATTTACGGAGCAGGAGTTTATGTTAATCTCTAGGACTGATTTAAAAAAGACAACATTTTTCATTAGTGGCTGTCTCTGTCTAGAAAGTTCCATAAGAAATTAATCAAAAGTCCTAAAGGCTCTGGTATGAAAAATGAAATCAGAAAAGTTTACACAAATAGGGATGAGTAAATGACCAAGTTATCCACACATAATATCATTTCTTTAGAAAGAACGGATGAGAAAATTCATTCATTTGAGGTTGTTTGTTGTTGTTGTTTAGTGGCTAAGTTATGGCCAGCTCTTTTGTGACCCCATAGACTGTAGTCCACCAGTCCCTTCTGTCCATGGGATTTCCCAGGCAAGAATACTGAAATGGGTTGCCATTTCCTTTTCCAGGGAATCTTCCTGACCCAGGGATCAAACCCACAGCTCCTGCCACATATCCTGAATTGCAGATGGGTTCTTTACCACTGAAACACCAGGGAAGCCCTTCATTTCATTCATAATTGCTATTATCTCAGACCAGAGAAATCTGTAAATACCAAGATAAATACAAAAGCAACAAAGTAGCACAATTTCCTTGCTCATAAACCAAGGAGGATAGATCTGGCTCAAAACATGGGGGTGTATCTGAGATCTACAAAGTCAGCAGGAAAAGAAATGATGACATTAGCAGAGTGGGGTGAGGAGAGGGAGAAGAGAAACAGACTCTGAGCTCTGTGGCTTCCAAGCCACATGATTAGGCAAAGTCTGGACCCTTTCCTGATGGAATCAGAGCCATAATTAACCAGTAATATTATTGGAGGGACATCAACTCCACCTGTACCTTACCAGCTCCCATTCATTGTTGGCTGTTAGCACCAGCCCCTCCGTTGGCCTCCAGCAGGGAGGCTGAGAGTCAAGTCTGATAGAGTCATAACTACTTTAAACACAGATTTCCATGGAGCTCTGCAGGAGGTAATTTCTGTTTCTTGGAGACCAGCCTTCAGCGTTGGCTTCCCAGGTGGTGCAGTGGTAAAGAATCTACCTGCCCATGCAAGAGACACAGGAGACGTGAGTTCAATCCCTGGGTTGGGAAGATCCCTTGGAGTTGGAAATGGCAATCCACTCCAGTATTCTCACCTGGAAAATTCCATGGAAAGAAGAGCCTTGTGGGCTCTAGTCCATGAGGTTGCAGAGTTTGGACACAATTGAACACACAGACACACAGCGTTCAGAGAATCAGTCTTGATAAGTTAAACCTATTTCTCATCCTGTGAAATTTTATAAAATATAAATTAGGTAGATCTTTTCACCCACTCAAAATATTTTTTGAGGCACATGACATAGATTTAAGATTTTATTAATATAAAACATAATATTTAGCAGCATTAATTCAATGGCTTCAAGATAAAACTGATAAGACATATTCCTTAGGCTATCAATTGCCATGCTGCTTGAAGATAACTCTCTATTTTCACTTTTTTGTCTTTGGTTCAGGCTTTCTGTATGAGCCAGACTTGGGACTTGAAACCCTTTGCTGCAGTGCTCCAATGCTTGCACCTGGACAAACACCTCTTTGAGCTACAACATACAAAGAAATCATAAGGGACTAAAATAACTACATGCATGTACAGCTGGGGCAAATTCTGGACAAAAGAGACAAAAAGACCGAAAAAGCCCAACTAGCGCTGAAGAGCCAGAAGCAAAAACAGGATACTGGGCGTGCCCCTGCATACAACACCACGAAGGGGTGGGCAAATTGTCTAAACCACTTCTCTGACCTGGCCCTAGGACACACTCCTATCCTCCACCCCTCCCCGTGCCCCGCCCCCACCACCCCGTCTCCCTTATAAGGAGTCAGCTGGTCTCCCCTGGAAGCAAGCATGCAAAGGAACTTATCCTTTGTTCTCATTCACTTCTGCTGCAGCAGGGGCCCTAATAAAGCCTTGACTGAATTTCTTGTCTGGTCTCTGATCAATTTCTACTTAAAACTTATGTTCTGGCCATGCAGAGGGTCAAAATTATATTCTCTACCTGCTCCCATTCTTGACTGCAATTGATTTTGATTATTTTTCAGTTTCACTTAGCTTTTCCCTAATTCACAATAACACAAAAAATACACAAATTTTAATTATTTAGATACAATTATTAGATATTAATTAGATATAAAATATAATAATACTTGGAAAAATGTAGTTTATTGGGATCCTTCGGTTGTTTTGTACAATGTTTATATAACTTGCATACATTGAATCAAGATTTAGATTCCATTTTACACATAGCTTCTCCTGCTAATACCTAGGAGAAATAGAACATACTGGAGAGATAATATATAGTTTTGTGACAGGGCTATGTGTTATCCTGATAGTATCAGGCAAGAAATTAGTCATTTTTCACTTCTATGCCAAAAGACTTCATCTGAGAAATATTTAGATCACTCCAATTATGATTAAAACCTTATATGAAAATACCTCTTGACAGAAATGGCATTGGGGTTAGGCCAGTGAGACAACTCCCTTAGGCATGAGATTTAGGGGAAGACAAAAAACTTGATAATTTAGATAAAATAATATTTTAATATACAATTTTTAAAAATAAAAATGAATGCAAAGCTTCATGATAAATATTGGCATTTCTGATTTGTCCTTTTGTCTCAGACTCCAGTATGGCTTTTATCTATCATGCCTTTTTTTAGCTTTTAAAGTTTTGTTCATCATGGAGCTTTTGTATTCATTTCCATTTAAAAAAATAGTACATTAAAGCAGTACTTGTCTTGACTGAATTTTTACTGCCAGATGAATGTCCCATTTGCCTCACCATTTTTCCAGCTCACCTCTATCTTCTACAATGTGCAGAACGCTCTGAACATGAATGCCACCAGAATAAAAATTGAGTGACGACAAAAAAACAAACAAACAAACAAAAACAACAAGCTCAGAGTTGCACAGACCTGTCAATGAAGCAGGAAGTTGCTAGAGACTCTGTAGCTCAAAAGAGAACTTAATTTAATTGGACATAATACATGCAAATACATAAGACATACTAGGTGCATTGTAAGCTTCTTATACTTTGTAATTTCTTAACTCCTGTTGGCTATTAGTATGACCATCTTTATCATTGCTATTAGTGACTTTATGGCTGATTTATAAATTCCTGTTTGTTACTAAACTTTCATTCTTTCCAACATAGCCAATCATCTTTAGTTCAGTCGTGTTCCACCCTTTGCAACCTCATGGACTATAGCATGCCAGGCTTCCCTGTCCATCACCAACTCTGGAAGCTTGCTCAAAATCATGTCCATTGAATTGGTGATACCATCCAACCATCTCATCCTCTGTCATCCCCTTCTCCTTCTGCCTTCAATCTTTCCCAGCATCAGGGTCTTTACCAATGAGTCAGTTCTTTGTATCAGGTGGCCAGTTTTCTTAGGCTGGGCCAAATGATAACAGTTCAGTGTTTTTGACTTTTATTTTATAAGATTGCCTACAGAATTAAGTAATTATTGCATGAGTTGCTTTAAAGGGAATTTTGTCAAAATAGTTTTTCCTTCTTCTTCCATATCCAACATTGAATTTGTCTTTTGCACAATGGCTGGTATCTGCATCAATAAATTACATAAAATTTATGAATTTTCAAAGGCTTTCCTGGTGGTTCAGATGGTAATGAATCTGCCTGCGATTTGGGAGACCTGGATTCAATCCTTGGGTCAGGAAGATTCCCTGGGGAAGGGAGTGGCAACCCACCCTAGTATTCTTGACTGAGAAATCCCTAGACAGAAGAGTCTGGCAAGCTACAGTCTATAGTGTCACAAAGAATTTGACATGACTAAATAATTAACACTAAGAATTTTCAAAAGTATCAGAAGTAATATCTTGAAGGAATATAGTTTTGTTTTTTTCCCCTGAATTTTAAAATGCAAAGTAAATGTTAAGAAGAATTAAATGGACATTTTCAAACTCCTGACAAAATCATTTTAAAATTAAACTGAAATAAGGACTGCGTGCCTGCTAAGTTGCTTCAGTTGAGTCCAGTTGTTTGTGACCCCATGGACTGTAGCTCAGCAGGCTCCTCTGTCTATGGGATTCTCCAGGCAAGAATACTGGAGTGGGTTGCCATGTCCTTCTCCAGGAATAAGGGCTAGATTAAATTAAACTAAGCTCCCAACATTAAAATGATCAGAATTTGTATCTGATAAATAAAAGCATACATATTTAACTTCTAGAACTTTTTCTTCCTGTTGTACTGAATAATAGTTCTAGGACTAGTAAACTTTCTGAAATTCACTTGAACTTGTGTTACCTACAAAGTCAGTAGCCTAGTCCAGAGACAGGTGATGGTGACAGAAAATCTATAAGAGAGAATTTATCCAACCATGCCAACCTTTGAACAGGTTTTTCTTAGATGGTTAGGTATCAGCCAAAAGAAGTAGACACTAAATTGTCTATTAATTAAACTGAGATTGTAAACCTAGAGTGGGTCAATAAACCAATTTTTCTTTCTCTGCCAGTTTTGTCTTCTTTCAAAATTATATCCACGATGGAAGGCCCAACACAATATCCAATTTCCATGAGGAAATCAGTCAGTTCAGTCACGTCCAACATTTTGTGACCAGGTTTCCCTGTCCGTTACCAACTCCCAGAACTTGCTCAAACTCAGGTCCATCGAGTTGGTGAAGCCATCCAACCATCTAATCCTCTGTCATCCCCTTCTCCTCCTGCCTTCAATCTTTCCTCAGCATCAGGGTCCTTTCCAATGAGTCAGTTCTTCACATCAAGTGGCCAAAGTTTTGGGCTTCATCTTCAGCATCAATCCTTCCAATGAATATTCAGGACTGATTTCCTTTAGATTGGATCTCCTTGCAGTCCAAGGGACTCTCAAGTCTTCTCCAAAACCACAGTTCAAAAGCATCAATTCTTCGACACTCAGTTTTCTTGATGGTCCAGCTGACACATCAATACATGACTACTGGAAAAACCATAGCTTTGACTAGACGGACCTTTGTAGACAAAGTAATGTCTCTGCTTTTTAATATGCTGTCTAGGTTGGTCACAGCTTTTCTTCCAAAGAACAAGCGTCTTTTAATTGCAAGACTGCAGTCACCATCTGTAGTGATTTTGAAGCCAAAGAAAATGAAGTTGCTCACTGTTTCCATTGTTTCCCCATCTATTTGTCATGAAGTGATGGGATTGGATGCCATGCTCCTAGTTTTCTGAATGTAAAAAAAAAAATCCTCAAAATAAAACACTTTGTTGATATTGGACAAGGTACAGTCACATGTGTCAGAAAAAGGGCCATGGGCTTTCATGGCAGAGCACTGAAGTGGATGATATAGCCCCAGATATGCTTTTATCAAACACTGGGAGTCAGAAATGCTACAAGTGTTACTCAAGGTAGTAAATAATAGAGATATCTGGGTTTAAATTTAAATTTAAACCCAGGTAGAAGTTCACGCTTTCTTCAAATGGGATCATGACCCAACAGTATCTAATTAATTCGAATTGCTTTTTCTCAAAACCTTTATTTAATCCACTTTGCATTAAAGCTAATGATTTGCATATAATGATACTAAACATAGTCTATTTCCACTACATACTTCACAGTGTCCTGTGTGTGCTAAATTCACAATAAATACACATTTTAAAAAACAAATCAATAAAAAGAAATTAGTATTGTAAGGGTAACTTTAGAAATCTTTTCTGTTAGCAGTCAGAATTTTCATACCAAGTGGTTTTCACCTTGGATCCAAAGGTGGTTTCAACCTCTCTCTTCAGAAGACATAAACCTAACTCAACCTATGATGAGTTTGTGACAGTTCAACAATAATAGCAGGGCATTCTTGACCCTTTCCAACAATTCCTCTCATATCAATCCTTCCCCCATCCCAGTGAAAAATTGTGTTCTTAAACTTAATACATTAATGATCTGGAGTTACATTTTGAAAATGCATATTCCTGCTATGTGATTCTCATCTTTTCTCTTTTTTCTTCCCAAATTCTAAGTAAATAAATAAATAAATACCCAGTTTAAAACTTAATGTCATATACAAATAATGCCCTTATCAAATAATCTTTAAATTTATTTCAATTTATGTTAAAACTAATAAGATCTGCTTTGGTCCTAATGTTAAGGGAAATCTATTTTAATATATAGAAGGAGATCTATGCTATTTGAAGTAAATTAGATTTTGGGGAGATTCATCAATGAGAAATTGATGAGAAATTGAAATTATTCAATGAGAAAGGAAATAGATCTTGTATAGCATTCATGTAGACCTAAGTTTCAAGCATTATTTCAAAAGAAGGACATAATTCACCATCTATTTTGATGATAAGTTTACTATAATTATAATATTATTGTAGAGGATTGGCATTACTAATATATTAATTATATGAATTACCATGACTCATTTTTGGGCTTCCCAGGTGGCACTAGTGGTAAAGAATGTTCCTGCCAATGCAGGAGACACCAGAGACATGGGTTTGACCCCTGAATTGGGAAGATCCCCTGGAGCAGGAAATGGCAACCCATTTTTGTATTCTTGCTGGGGAAACCCCGTGGACAGAGGAACCAGGAGGGCTAGAGTTCATGGGGTCTCAAAGAGTCAGACCCCACTGAGCATCTGAGCACCTACATGACTTTTTTTTAAGTTCCCAAAAATTTTGTGGTATATTTTACATCCTGACTATGAAAATCTAATTAAATAGGTCATGTCTCTCTTTCAAGTAATTTGTTTAAATTCATTTTAAAATTATGCATCTTTGTCCTTTCTGTTTAAAAAAGAAGGAGGTTGAAATTAGAAAGACTACATGAATAATCACCCCCATTATCTACTTCAAGTTAAAGGTTCCCTTGCTACTGAAAGAGTTGATGAAAGTTCCCTGGATTTAAATAAGCTTTTTGGCAGGTAATGGAATTAATTTGAGGATCAGATGAGGAAAATTAAATTTTTCTTGAATACTAAGACAACATCTAAAATTACTCTGAACTGACAAAACTTTTTACAAGTAATGTCCTTTTAAAAATATTATTTCTTTAAGGCTTATACTCACAAGCATAGAAATATATGGAGTGAAAATAACATCCTTGAAATTCCTTTTTATATCACACTATTTAAGTATTATAGTCAATATTACCCCATAAGCTAATAAAAGGATAGTCATCTAAGTGAAAGAAACTCAGTTGCACTCATCTGATTTAAAACTATATTCATTTACTAAATATACTATTCACTTGAAATCTCTTTTCTTTAACAGTATTAAAAAGATAAAAATTCAAAAATCACTGAACATTTTCAATCATCAAACTAATATTTTTGAGTTGTCAGTTTCAATAAAACATGTGAATTGAGCCTGAATGTTTTCTTTATATCTCTACTTTGCCTATAAGAACTCATGCTGAAAAATATTATAGAATGAATTCAGATCTAAAAAATGTCTTTGATTACTTTCAGAAACTGCCAATTAAATGATGTGAAGAAATGGATACTTTTATAGAAAAATAGAAAACATTTCATTTATGGAAGAAGGAAAAATGAAGAGAGGGCCATGATGAAAATATATAGCCGTATAAAGAAAGTGAGTTTCCCAGGTGGCTCAGTGGTGAAATGGATGTGATCCGCGGGTCAGGACGACCCCCTGGAGAAGGAAACAACAACCTATTCCAGTTTTCTTAGCTGGGAAATCCCATGGACAGAAGATCTGGCTGGTTTCAGTCCATAGGGTCCCAAAAGAGTTGGACATGACTTAGCAACTAAGCAATGACAAGTAGAGAAGGTGTCTTTCTTCCTTGACTCCAGAATTCTTTCAACAGGCGACTTTTCTCAAGTGCCTGATAATCTTCCAGAGAGAAAACTACTTCCTATACAAAATGTGACAGACTTTTCTGTAATTAGAATATTGCCCACACAAAAATGCAAGTTAATTAAGAAAATTAAAAATAAACCTTTAGTAAAAAAATCTAAAAAACAAAAATCTTCCCTTTTGAATTCAGAGGCTTTTAAAGATATGCGTAATTTTTCATGTCTTGAATTATTTTCTGTACTTGAGACCTTTTGGTCTTACATGAGCCATGAAACACTTGGGAATGAATGTAGACATCTGAAAGACAAACACAAAAGTAAAAAATTTAAAGACGTGGAGATATAGATACAATGTATTATCATGATTTTAAAATATTATCATTTCTTGTTGTAAAACAAGCAAAGTAGTGGTTAAGAGCAAGAAATTTTCAATCAGATGGACCTTATTTGTCAGGTGAGTGTAATCTCCTAGGTTCTGTCATGTCTCAACAAAAATTTGAAGCGACAGACATTAAATCCCTCAGAGCGTCACAGCTCTGGGACAGTGTTAAAGCTTGCTCAGTTTTATTTAGAAAATAAAGGAAAATACATGCTCAAGGTGTGGGCCTCACGCCGACCCAAAAGATGCAAAGAGAAGGGAGAGAGAGACAGAGACAGACAGTGCACGCACGCCGGAGGGACACAAACCCCTGGCCCTTTGGCTCCTCTTTTTATATGTTTTTTCCTCCCCTTGGGTTTGCCCGATGTAAACTGGGCTAGCCAGGAGTGCTGTTTGTTCTACCTGAGGTCCTCATTCTGGTCCTTGGACCTTCCTTTGTTCTATTTTCACCAGCTTTTCCCTTCCTTGTCTTTTAGCCACCACCATTTTGAACTCCTTTTTCCTTATTCTAACTACCTAACATTTCAAATCACAGTTCCTCCATCTCCTAAGCTTAAGATCTTGGGGAGGTTATTGAATGTATTTTTACCTCTGTTTCTTGGCAACTTAAAATGGGGATAATAAAACCAACCTCACAGGTAATTGTAAAGACTAAGAGATTATATATTCAAACAGACACTGAACAGATCATATATGATAACAGACTCTGACCAACAGCCTCAGTAGCAGTCAGTCCTGGATGCCAAACCACAACTTCTATAGCAATCAGCCCAGGATGATCAACTTGGTCCATAATTCATAGTTTCCCTACCTTTTGCCCTTATTTCCAGTGCAAGCTTAATCATACAAAGCCAAATATGCTCCCTAAAGCATTCATTGCTTCTAGCTGTCCCACCTCAGTTCCCCCAGCCCTCCTCTCTGGCCAATGACTTCTAATTAGAAGATACTGGGGACCAGAAAACTTCCTTTTTGTTATTTTTATTTTTTTCACTATAAAGTGTTCCATTCTCCTGCCTACCTCTGGGTCTCTGCAGATGCAAGTAGCAATGGCTTGGTAAATAGGAAACTCTGCATAAATCACCCCAGTTTGTTCTCATTTGACTTGTCTTCATTTGGTTCTGCAAAATTCAATAAGAGAATGAATGTAAAGATTCCAGTCCTGCGTTGGATATGAGTGCTCAAAAAAATGGACAGAAATTCTTGTTGCATGGTTGGATCTATATTTTCCTTAATTCTTCTGAGGGTGATGCTTCAGACATGTTTAATATTTTATATTGTGTTTGGAATAATTTAGCACACAGATATTTTTGCTTTCTGTCAGCATGCAAAAAATCTGAACTAGTAAAATAATTATTTCAATTAAAAAATACAGTAGTTTGAAGAGCAGTGAGTCTCCTGTCATAAAAATCAAGCAAATAAATCAAATGACCTCTCCAAGACAGTGATGAATAGGAGGGGAGGTTGCGTTAAAAAATGCATGTCAGAATTTCTCAGTGAACATTTAAGAGTACAGACCACTTGGCAGCAATTACAGTCTAATCAATCTAAATACATATGAATAGGATCCAGGGTTAGGATCATTAAAAATCACTCCAGGTGATTCCAATGAAGCTGGTTTATAGACAACATTAGCAGACACCTAAATTACATGATTTCTCACTCTTTAAGATAAGTACAAAACAAAACAAAACAAAAACCATTCCATATTACTGTTTAAAAAGCCTGAAAACAAGGCCAATTTGTAATATCTCTTAACTAGAGAATATTTTATTATTAATATTAATATCAGATCTCACCTACCATCCCATCAGAAAGAATAAAATACATAGAAATAAACCTACCTAGAGGAGGCAAAAGACCTGTACTGAGAACACTATAAAATACTGATGAAAGAAATCAAAGATGACACAAATAGATGGAGAGATATACCATGTTCTTCTTGGATTGTTAAGAATCATTATGAAGACCTAAATGTAGGGCCGGATACTATCAAGTCTTAGAGGAAAATATAGCCAGAACACTTTGCTATAACTTGCAGCAAGATATTTTTTGATCTACCTCCTAGAGTAATAAAAATAAAAATGAAAATAAAGGGGATCTAATTAAATAAAATATTTTGCACAGCCAATAAAGCCATAAACAAAACAAAAAGACAATCCTCAGAGTGGGTTTTCTTCATACTCAGTCAGTAAAGAATCCACCTGCAGTGTAGGAGACCTGGGTTCGATTCCTGGGATGAGAAGTTCCCTTGGAGAAGGAAACAGCAACCCACTCCAGTATTCTTACCTGTGAAATCCCATGGACAGAGGAGCCTGTTGGGCTACAGTCCATGGGGTCACAAGAGTCCACAGTCCATAGAGTCGTAGGAGTTGGACGTGAATTAGCAACTAAACCACCACAGAATGGGAGAAAAAATATTTGCAAATGAAGGAACAGATAAGGGATTAAGCCTCAATATACACAAAAAGCTCATGCAGCTCAATATTAAAAAAAAAAACCTAATTAAAAAATGGGTGGAAGATCTAAATAGGCATTTCTCTAAAGACATACAGATGGCCAAGAGGCATATGAAAAGATGCTCTTCTTTGTTAATTAGTAAAGAAATACATCAAAAATACAATGAGGTTTCACCTCACGTGGTTAGAATGGCCAAGATCAAAAAATCTACAAACAATAAGTGCTGGAGAGGGTGTGGAGAAAAGGGAACCCTCCCTCCACTTTGTAGGCAGGAATATAAATTGGTACACTACTATGGAGAACAGTATGGAGGTTTATAAAAAACTTAATAAAACCTTGAAAAGTGTGAAAAGGTTAATCTCTCAGTCATGTCCAATTCTTTGCAGCTCCATAAACTTCAGAACTCAGTCGCTTCATTTGTGTCCAACTCTTTGCCATCCTATGAACTGAAGCCCACCAGGCTCCTCTGTCCATGGGATTCTCCAGGCAAGATACTGAAGTGGATTGCCGTGCCCTCCTCCAGTGGATCTTCCCGACCCAGAGTCTGAACCCACGTCTCTAATGTCCCCTGCATTGTCAGGAGGGTTCGTTAGCAGGAGAACCACCTGGGAGACCCGGAACTACCATATGACCCTGAAATCCCACTCCAAGACAAATACCTGGAGAAAACCATAATTTGGAAATACACTTGCACCCCAATGTTCCTTGCAGCACTATTTACAATAGCCTGGACATGGAAGCAACCCAAATATCCATCAAAAGAGAGAAATGGATAAAGAAAATGGTACACATGTATAATGGACTATTCTTCAGTCATAAAAAAGAACAAAATAATGCCATTTGCAGCTACATGGATGGACCTAGAGATTGTCATAATGGGTGAATTAAGTCAGACAGAGAAAAACACGTATCATATGATATCGTTTATATGTGGAATCTAAAATAGGGCACAGATGAACTCATTTACAAAACAGGAGGCTGAGATGTAGAAAACAAACATGATTAGCAGTAGGATGGGAAGGAGGGATCAGTTGGGAGAATGGGATTGACACATACACGTTACTACACACAAAATAGATGATTAGTAAGGACCTAGTGTTTAGCACACTTCCCTGGTGGCTCACCTGGCAAAGAATCTGCCAGCAATGTGGGAGACCTGGGTTCAATCCCTGGGTTGGGAAGATCCCCTGGAAAAGAGAATGGCTATCTACTCCTGTATTCTGGCCTGGGGAATTCACGGAATCTATAGTCCATGGAGTTGCAAATAGACACAACTGAGCGACTTTCACTTTCACTGTATAGCACAGGGCTGTGTCCTCAGTAGGAGAAGGCAATGGCACCCCACTCCAGTACTCTTGCCTGGAAAATCCCATGGATGGAGGACCCTGGGAGGTTGCAGTCCATGGGGTCGCTAGGAGTTGGACACGACTGAGCGACTTCCCTTTCACCTTTCACTTTCATGCATTGGAGAAGGAAATGGCAACCCACTCCAGTGTGCCTGCCTGGAGAACCCCAGGGACGGGGGAGCTTGGTGGGCTGCTGTCTATGGGGTCGCACAGAGTCGGACACGACTGAAGCGACTTAGCAGCAGCAGCAGCAGCAGTGTGCTCAGTTGCTCAGCTGCCAGGCTTCTTTGCTCATGGAATTTTCCAGGCGAGAATTGTGGAGTGGGGCGCCATTTTATACTCCAAGGTATCTTCCGACCCGGGGATCAAAATTACCTATCTTATGTCTCCTACATTGGCAGGCAGATTCTTTACCATTGTACCATCTAGAAAGCCCTATAGCACGGGGAACCCTACTCAATACTCCATAATGGTCTGTATTTAAAAATATTTTTAAAAAGAGTGAATATGTGATGACTAATCTAGTGCCAGACATCTTGGAATGTGAAGTCAAGTGGGCCTTAGAAAACACCACTACGAACAAAGCTAGTGGAGGTGATGGAATTCCAGTTGAGCTGTTTCAAATCCCAAAAGATGATGCTGTGAAAGTGCTGCACTCAATATGCCAGCAAATTTGGAAAACTCAGCAGTGGCCACAGGACTGGAAAAGGTCAGTTTTCATTCCAATTCCAAAGAAAGGCAATGCCAAAGAATGCTCAAACTACCGCACAATTGCACTCATCTCACATGCTAGTAAAGTAATGCTCAAAATTCTCCAAGCCAGACTTCAGCAGTACGTGAACCGTGAACTCCCTGATGTTCAAGCTGGTTTTAGAAAAGGCAGAGGAACCAGAGATCAAATTGCCAACATCCGCTGGATCATGGAAAAAGCAAGAGAGTTCCAGAAAAACATCTATTTCTGCTTTATTGACTATGCCAAAGCCTTTGACTGTGTGGATCACAGTAAACTGTGGAAAATTCTGAAAGAGATGGGAATACCAGACCACNTTATTTTTGGGGGCTCCAAAATCACTGCAGATGGTGACTGCAGCCATGAAATTAAAAGGTGCTTGCTCCTTGGAAGACAGTTATGACCAAACTAGACAGCATATTAAAAAGTAGAGACATTACTTTGCCAACAAAGGTCCGTCTAATCAAGGCTATGGTTTTTCCAGTAGTCATGTATGGATGTGAGAGTTGGACTATAAAGAAAGCTGAGTGCCGAAGAATTGATGCTTTTGAACTGTGGTGTTGGAGAAGTCTCTTGAGAATCCTTTGAACTGCAAGGAGATCAAACCAGTCCATCCTAAAGGAAATCAGTCCTGAATATCCACTGGAAGGACTGATGTTGAAGCTGAAACTCCAATACTTAGGCTACCTGATGTGAAGAACTGACTCATTAGAAAAGACCCTGATGCCTGGAAAGATAGAAGGCGGGAGGAGAAGGGGATGACAGAGGATGAGATGGCTGGATGGCATCACGGACTCAATGGACATGAGTTTGAGTGAACTCTGGAGTTGGTGATGGACAGGGAGGCCTGGCGTGCTGCAGTTCATGGGGTCACAAAGAGTCAGACACGACTGAGCGACTGAACTGAACTGAAAGGTTGCGTAGTGTTAGTTGCTCAGTTGTGTCTGATTCTTTGCAACCTCATGGACTGTAGTCCACCAGGCTCCTCTGTCAATGGGGATTTTCCAGGCAAGAATACTAGAGTGGGTTGCTATGCCCTCCTCCAAGGGATCTTCCTGACCCAGGGATCAAACCTGTGATCCCCTGGAGAAGGGAATGGCTACCCACTCCAGTATTCTTGCCTGGAAAATCCCCGTGGATAGAGGAGCCTGGTGGGCTACAGTCCATGAGGTTGCAAAGAGTAGGACACAAATGAGCAACTGACACTTTCACTTCCAAAAGTTGCGTATGATATAAATGCAGTTGGTCTCTGTAAATTATATAGTTTTTACAGATGAGATTTCTATCTCAGTGCATGTACAGATACTCATCTGGGATGGCTGGCAGTGAGCAGACCATCACAATTTTTAAGATGAAAGGAAATTATATATTTATCAATGAAGGATATGTCTATACCAGTCTAACATGTTTCTTTTGGGCTGGCATTGTATTGACTCAGAGATATCAACTCAGAGGGAAATAAATTAGTGATTAATAAATTCAGTTAGATGAGACAAAGTCCTTTAAAACATAGCTAAACACAACAAACTAAAAAATTGTACAGGAGTCCAATAAGCAATCCAAATGAGTGAAAAAGGCCAGGTGTTAGGCAGTAGGGCATGGTGGAGACTGAGTTAAAACTGGAGAGTCCATTACTTGTCTCAAGGAAGAAACTACCACCAATTCACCTTATTTGTACCATGCATATGCAGGCCCCATGTGGCTGGATCTGATGTTTCAAATGCTGCCAGATACCTGGATGTTATCGTGGGATATTTTATAATTTGTACAATAATACTCAAGCCAAACAAAACAGGCCTGCAGGCTGGGTTTTAAGTCCCCTAGATTTCAATACCTGGCCCACAGAAAACATCTCTTTAAACTGATTTAAACAGGCAGCATCTTAGAGGAGGCAGCACTTGAGCCAAGAAAGAATACAGATTTTGTCCTTTATTTTCTGCTGCTGCTGCTAAGTCGCTTCAGTCGTGTCTGACTCTGTGCAACCCCATAGACAGCAGCCCATCAGGCTCCCCCGTCCCTGGGATTCTCCAGGCAAGAACACTGGAGTGGGTTGCCATTTCCTTCTCCAATGCATGAAAGTGAGAAGTGAAAGTGAAGTCGCTCAGTCACGTCCAACTCTTTGTGACCCCATGGACTGCAGCCTACCAGGCTCCTCTATCCATGGGGTTTTCCAGGCAAGAGTACTGGAGTGGTTTGCCATCGCCATCTTCAATTCTGGAATCCCAAGCGAGAAGCATGTGATGGGAGAGAATAAATATTAAAAGGAAAAAAAACATAAATTTAAAAAATAAACTGAGTACTTCGAGATCTATGCTCTAGAAAATACAAAAATAATATCTCCAAGTCCATGAGAGGAAAAAAAACTTTTTTCCTTTAAGAGTAAATAAGTTCTAAGTATGTTTATGGACATTCAGCGTTTTAGTTAGGAGCATCAGAAGAAAGAATGACAAGATTTCCAAACTGAGTTTTAACTTCATATTTGAAAATCTGGTAGTTTAAAGAAGATCTCTGTCCTCCAATCAAGTGGGGAGGAGGAACCTCCATAATCTTTAGTTTTACCTCCTTAAAATGAGTGTCGCTGTGTCTCGTTTGACCAGCCAAAAATAGCCCTTTTCTGCTGAGATCCTGAAATTTCACCACAGATGGCGTTTACAATATTTCACCGAGTCTAAGATGCGTGTTTTCTGATGTTTCCATATCCCCTACATCAGAAAGCATCTCACAATCAATAGTGTTTCATAGTAGCTGGCTGTAGGCGGCCGCACAAACACAGTATATAGCTTTTCATACCATAAGCACTTCCACTGAGCTCTGTGCCCTGTTGGAATTAAACACAAGCAGAGGTATTTAAAATACCCTTAAAGAATGACAAAGCAAATAGGACAAATTGTGTTGGGTCTGTAAGAATTCTTTCTACTCTTTTGAACTTCCACACATTTCAAATGATTTCAAAAGAAAAAGATAAAAAATGTCTTTTAAGAGAGATTACACTAAGAGTCAGCATTAAAGCAGACATTTATTATGTATGCAGCAAGGTGCAAAAATGCAGCAGTACTGAGCAAATTGATGTCAGTCAAGTGAATTTTTGTCAGCTGGATGATGCGTTTTCACATTTTTGTTGCAGAGCATTTTATAGGACCACGCTGATGAAGTTGTGTGATATTTTGTATGTAAGATACATGTCAAGAGATGTCTATTGCAAGCCAAGCCAGGCAACTAAAAGCAGAAGATGCCAATCCCTTGGAATAGATAAAAGACATTTCAAAGCAAAGACTGATGTACAAGACCTCCATTCACAAACTGTGTCAGAGTTCACTTTGCTGCGTATTTTTCTTCTGAGTGGACATTAAACACACACACACACACAACTTAAGACTGATACCAATCAAGAACTGATTGAAAATGGAAAATGTAGTACTTACTAGAGTGTGGCAGTTTGGTAATTATTACTGTGAATTTATCTTAATACCTTTTGCTCTAGAATCTAGACTCAAAGCTGAAGTGTCCTCAGTTGACTAAAAGGCAGAGTATCTTGACCATGAAAATGATAAAACTAACTCTGTAAGCTCCATGAGATTCAGACTATTCCTGTCTTATTCACTGCTCATGGTGCCCAACATGTGGCAGCACTAAACGAACATTTATCACAAATGGATGGATGACATTCAGCCAACTATGGACTGTGAAGAAGGCTGAGCGCAGAAGAATTGATGCTTTTGAACTGTGGTGTTGGAGAAGACTCTTGAGAGTCCCTTGGAGTGCAAGGAGATCCAACCAGTCCATTCTGAAGGAGATCAACCCTGGGATTTCTTTGGAAGGAATGATGCTAAAACTGAAGCTCCAGTACTTTGGCCACCTCATGCGAAGAGTTGACTCATTGGAAAAGACCCTGATGCTGGGAGGGATTGGGGGCAGGAGGAGAAGGGGACGACGGAGGATGAGATGGCTGGATGGCATCACGGACTCAATGGACATGAGTCTGAGTGAACTCCGGGAGTTGGTGATGGACAGGGAGGCCTGGCGTGCTGGGATTCATGGGGTCGCAAAGAGTTGCACACGACTGAGCGACTGAACTGAACTGAACTGATAACTGATTCACTTTGCTGTATGCGTGAAATGAATACATCATAAATCAGCTATATGCCAATAATTTTTAAATGTAATTTAAATATTTTTAGCAGCCACACACAGCAAAAATAAAAGGAAAATGTTAAAAAAAGAAAAGCCTGATTAACAGCAAAATATAATTCCTGCATTTCAATCTTACATCTTCTGGACAGCAGAGGGAATTTGGATTTCAGCTCTCAGGGAAGACAACTTTCAATTTGAATTCAGGTGGCAACTATGATGTTATTCACACACACAGTAAAAAAATTATAGGCAACTTAGTGGGAGCCAGGTGCTTTTCTATCAATTCCCTCATGCTGCAGAGTCATTGCTCCATACATTCTGTCTCTTAGAATCTACTAAATTATTCCCAGTCCCTGGCACTCAGCCTAGGAAAGAGTAGCCTACTTCAGAAAAGTCTTATGATCAAAATTTCCTTATTCAAATAACAATAAAAAATAGAGATGAGGAGAATAACCTACACAGGGGCAGGAATTCTACTCCTTTGGAGACATACCTGATATTGACATGCGAGCCGAGTCCTTTCTGCATCACAGCACATCAGACAGGAAATGAATACAGTAGGTGCTCTCAGCCCTGACTTAATACAGCATCTCCTCTTTAATCCAACTAAGAAAATGACTTCCAAATACTTCACTGTTAAGGATATCTGTGAAGGAAATTTAAAATATGTGTGCCAAATACTCAGAGGTGGGATAGAAAGAATTGGCTAAATAGAATAGAAAGGATTGCCAGTGACTTGGAGCAGATTTTTAAAAAGAGAGAGACAGAAAGCAAAAAAAGAGTGAGGATGTGAGTAATGCAAAATAACAGATGTCCTGCTGAAAATATAGTAAGCGACTTCTCATTTAGCCATCTGTGGTCCAACTTGCTTTGTGGGAAACTGACATTTATGAAAGGATTTACTCCATTTACTAAGGACTGGTCTCAAGGTGCTGGCATTTATGGGGTCATATGTGTCTCACGGTACTAGTTGCTGTTCACTTGTGTAGCGTGGTCAAAATTACTTGGTCAGAAGTAGATGCAAAGGGCATCAGATATGGAGTCGGTGGTTCCCCCGTTGCCTCCATCCATGTAGTAAGAAGCTCTTGATAACTGCATACAGTATCAGGTCACAGGCCAGCTCCAAAGGACGCAGGGCAGCAGCCTGGACCACAGTGCTGGGAAAAGTGCCAGACTGAGTCCTGACTCAGCAGAGAAGAGCTTCATGCAAGACTGATGTCTTCTGTGGGTCTGGATTCAGCCTGATCTCATCTTCTTATAATTATCTGTTTACATGGCTATCACCCCACAAGTGTAAGCTTCCATAACCCAGAAATAATACCTCACTTATCCCTCTGTCTTCATTTACAGGCATAGCATCTGGCCTCCAGTGGCTAGTTCATACATGCACAACTGTTCTTTACTACCTAGTGGCCAGCATCACGAGTGGCAAGAACTCTAAGTGGTGATTAGAGTATATTTCTGTTTATTCAGAAAGTAAAAGTCTGTGGTAATGATTAGAATACCACTCCTAGTCACTACCATGTTCTAACCTATCCACTATTCTGCCTCCAAATGGAAACTAAAAGCTATTTAAATTCCTACATCAAGTTCATGTTTTTTAAAGACCTATTAAAAATTCAAGAACTAATATGTTTTCAGTCTTTTGGATTCTTTAGCACATTATAGAAAATAAAGAAATAACTCTATTGCTTGATTTTTAAAATCCTCCTTTTAGCCTCAAATGGATTACACAATTTTGTAATAGTAGTTAAAATACTCTCAATATTAATAAATAAAAACAAATTCATAGTTTAAATAATATTAGCATATGAGTGCTTAGTCAGGTCCAACTCTTTGGGATGCCATGGACTAGAGCCTGCCAGGCTCCTCTGCCCATGAAATCTTCCAGGCAACAAATACTGAAGTTGGTTGCCATTTCATTCTCCAGAGGATCTTCCTGACCCAGGGACTGAACCCACATCTCTTGCATCTCCTGCTTTGGCAGGCACATTTCTTTACCACTTGCACCACCTGGGAGACCTTAAAATAATAGACATGTATATATGCATACATTTGCATATATTAATTGTAGTATCTTAGTAAATAGCCATTTATTTACAGTATATTTATTGTAGGATGTTATTACATTTATAAAGTAATTTTCCTTTATGTACACTGTTTCTTGAATTTTTCTCCTCCCAATACCTGGATACATTTTGATTATTATTTTCAGTTTGCCATTATTAAGACAAAAAATTAAAAAAAAAGCCTAAGTCAATCATTTTGGCTTTGAAAACTTGTAAAAAAGCTTTATTCACCACTGGAGTGAATGTGGAGATCTTGGTATTATTTAAAGGAATTGGACTAATTAATAGCAAAAGACACCAATCCCTGGCAGACCTCACTCACCCCAATTGTATTCTTCTCTACAATATACTTCTTCATTAAGCATTTACTGAGTGCTATTTCACATACAGAGTATTTTGGTGGGTTTAAATATTTTTACACAATGATCTGTGCATTGAAGTGGCTTTCAATTCATTTGAGGGAATAAACCATCCAATAGAAAAAAAGATATAATAAGAAAAATAATTGAAAAGTGTTGTCATCCAACAACTAGCTTGATATATCACTCTTAAGGTCTTCCTTTACAGTATCCTCTGTTTTGTCTATCCTCACACTTCTGTTCACTCAGTACCAAGTCTAGTCAACTCTACCACTTAGATATTTCATGAATGGATCCACATCTCTTCATGTCGGTTTCCATTGCCCTGTCCTTATGTTTTTTACAGTGAAAGTTTCTGTGGACAATAACAGTCATCTTTGTGCATCCCTTCCAGAAGTTGATACTATATGTAGTTCACAGTAGGTGTTCAGGTATAATTTTTTTTTTTAAACTGAGGCAAGATACAGAAAATATTTGAAAATGAGGCTAAGGAAATGTAGGAAAACTTATTTTGCACCTAGGGTTTCCCAGGATCTAGACACATATTAATTTAAATTTTCTCAAAACCTTTGAAGTGAGTCGATTTTATCAAAAAAGAAATTGACTTGCAAAGGCACACAGTAGCCTTCAAATTAAAAGAAGAAAAACTGCAAAATAATGGACTAGGAATACAAACGCATGTCTATGGCAAATTACTTTCCCATTAAATATTGCCTAAGATATTTTACTTTTATCTTGGGGAAATGAGAAACCAATTAAAGATTTTTGACCCAGAAAAAAACATGATAACAACTGTATTTTAGAAAAATTTAACATGACAATATTGTGCATGATGTTTCATAGAGATACTAAATTCAGGTAGCTACAAGACTAACTCAGCGACCAAGGAGATTGTAAATAGTGTCCAGAGAAGGCTACAGCAAGTAGAAATTAAAAGAAGGAATAACTTTTGCCATAAATTACACTGGAGCTTATGGTCTATTTATGAGAAACCACTGGTTCTTTTTCCACTGCAGAGAAAAGAAAAATATTTTTTGAAAAAAGAATCACCTTCTCGAAAACATAGGTCAAATACAACCTTGAGCATAGTCCAAAAAATTCATGGTGCTGTTTTTCTCATTTAGGAAATGTGCTGCAAATGCCAGGCCAGTTTCTGACACTGCTGTAGTTCTTCTTCTACATCCTGGAGTAATTTATCAAAGTAACTGTAGGCAAAGGAACTTAAAGTTTTGGGGTTTCCAATTTCATCAGCTGACAACAAGCCCCACGGCAGACTCTAAGAAAATGTGAGTCAAAGAACTGGAAGGAATGGCTACTTGACAGGATGCTCTATAGGTTTCTGTGAAGAACTACTGTGTAGGTGAAGCTGGGGGGCAGTGACTGTAAGGTTTAAAAAACATGTCAAATAAATGATCTGATTCATTGTTTCACACATCTTGAGATGTCTCTTTTAAGCCAGTCATTTTCTCTTAAGTTTAAGTACCTTTTATTTTATTTTTTTAATTGATTTTTATTTTTTAGTTTGTTTTGCTTTACAATAGTATATTCGTTTTGCTATACATTGACATGAATCAGCCACGAGTGTGAGGAGGCTCATTGCTAGGCTGAGAATGAGATGATGCAATCTGACAACAGTAATGATAAAATAGGGCCTAAAATTCCAGGAAGAGTAGATATAATCGTTATTATACTCAAAGTACCTATGAAAAGAACAGAAGAGATAACTTTTGTCATGTTGCATGTCCAGAGTTGAATGAATGCTATACATCTGAGAAGGTAACAGGCTGGAAGGCTGCTGCTGCTGCTGCTGCTGAGTCGCTTCAGTAGTGTCCGACTCTGTGCGACCCCATAGACAGCAGCCCACCAAGCTCCCCCGTCCCTGGGATTCTCCAGGCAGGCACACTGGAGTGAGTTGCCATTTCCTTCTCCAGTGCATGAAAGTGAAAAATGAAAAGTGAAAGTGAAGATGCTCAGTCGTGTCCGACTCTCAGTGACCCCATGGACCGCAGCCTACCAGGCTCCTCCGCCCATGGGATTTTCCAGGCAAGAGTACTGGAGTGGGTGCCATTGCCTTCTCCAGCTGGAGGGCTAGAGACCCCCAAATGGAGGAAATAGGTTGCAAGTGTCAGATATTTTTTCTCTCTCTTAAGCAGCAAGAGGAAACAAACTATGTGTCAGATTTTTTTTCCTTCTTTATACAAAATTAAAAGAAGTTTTCTTTTAAAATTCTGCATTGCCATGATGACACCTGGTTCCACCTGAACTTAACTTTTCTCAAACCTTGAGCTAACCACTGCATTTTTCTTATGGAAATGTTTTTCTTAAGCTTTGTTAATGAACTATGTATTTACCCTAGACTCTGTCTTCCTTCAAGTTGATTCTGCCTAAGACTCAGAACATATAATGACTCAACAAACCAGTATTTTACTCATACAAATGTTTTCCTAATCTGTGTAAATGAGACTATGTATTTGCTTGGAAACCTGTCTTTCTTCAAGATTCATGTCAATTGTCTTATGGCCTGGGAAGCCTCACCTTGTGCCAATATTATCTCAAAATGGATGTTGTGGGTGAGGCGCCTGGTGCCACCCTCTGAGTTTTAAGACATTTCCTTTCTTTAATTATCAGCCTGCTAGTAGATATATAACTTCCTGTTAAAGTCTAGCAGGGGGGCACTCTTTCTGCCCTCTTCTGATGTCTATGTCAGAAGCTTTCTCTATATCTTTTATACTTTATAAAACTTTATCACAAATGCTCTGAGTGATCAAGACTCATCACTGGCCCCAGATTGAAATCCTCTCCTCCTGAGACCAAGAATCCTGCTGTCTTTCACGGCTCAGCAACAACCTTTCACGTGCTATGTGCTAAGTAGCTTGTTACATGTCTGACTCTTTGCTGTGGCCCTCCAGGCTCCTCTATCCATGGGTTTCTCCAGGCAAGAATATTGGAGTGTGTCGCCATTTCTTCCTTCAGGGAATCTTTCTGCCCCAGGAATGGAACCCATGTCTCTCGATCTCCTCCATTGGTAAGTGGGCTCTTTACCACTAGCACCATCTGGGAAGCCCAGAGTGAAGGCTATAATTACCATGATGGCATTCCAGGATCACTAAAACTAAGTCATAAACCTTTGCCCCTGTTTTGCATTACTAGAAGTTCTTTGTGATATAAAGGCATGCGTGTAAATAATAAAAGCCATTGAAACATGTATTTTAAATGCATGAACTTATGGTATGTAACATACATCAAACTACTTAAAAAATAAAAACAAACAGAATGAATACAGATCAAAAAATTATTTGAAGAGAAATGGAAACTAAATTCTCCCCCAAAATTTCCAGCATTCAAATTGTGTGAAAACTTGGTGTTACAATGAGAAAATTTCAAGTGAGAATTAGTTTCATGGGAAATAGAAGATATGTATTTATAGCTAAGAAGAGGCAAATTATTTGAACTGAAGTATTTATTTAAGGATTATCCCTAATAGCAGATAGTTAAGAATAACTTAAATGTCTAAAACTGACAGAATTAGTAAGGATATTATTGTATGTACACCAAATGACTTCCCAGAGTTAGCTCTCAAGATTTCTCACTTCTGACACTGACTGTAAATTCAGGGAAAGTGAAAGTGAAAGCCATTCATTCGTGTCCGACTCTTTGTGAGAAATTCTCCAGGCCAGAATATTGGAGTGGGTAGCCTTTCCCTTCTCCAGGGGATCTTCCCAACCCAGGGATTGAACCCAGGTCTCCTGCATTACAGATGGATTCTTTACCAGCTGAGCCATGAGTGAAGCCCAAGAATAATGGAGTGGGTGTCCTACCCCTTCTCCAGGGGATCTTCCTGACCCAGGAACTGAACTGGGGTCTCCTGCATTGCAGGCAGATTCTTTACCAGCTGAGCCACCAGGGAAGCCCCAAAGTCTGATGCTCTACTGACTGTGCTGTCTGGGGCTCTTACAGTTGATGACAGGGGAAGAACACAGATAAAGACCAGCAAAGGAAGAGATGCATAGAGCAGGGTCAGTGGAAGTTATAAACACAAAGCTTTTGTTGTTTTTAGGATGCATTGAACTTCCTGTTACTGATCTTTGATGATCCATGTGGGGCACACTGCCACTATGGGAAGCTAATCTGAGCATCAGTGTACAGGTTTTATTGGGGGTTCATTGCATAAACATAATTGATTGACTGATTGCCTAAGTGCTTGATTTCAGCCTCCAGATCAACAGATGATGACTCAAAGTTTCTTCCTAAGTCACATGGTTGATATTTCTCCTATGGCCAGTTTCCACCCTATGATGATGGGATGTAGCTAACTCCACTCTAAAATCCAGTATTATCAGCTTCCATACTAAACAAAGACACTCCTTTCAGCTGAGATTATTTCCCAGGAGCTGAGGGCAAAGGCGACCTTAATCTCTCTTTGCAAAGGTCAAATTCTTTACCATAGGATGACAAATTAGGTGAATACATAGGGAAGAGTAAAATATGAAATGAGAAGGTATAGGAAAAAATAGAAAACAAGAAAAAATAATCTGTAATTAAGAACTTTTTCTTTCATCAGAATTTTAATTTGTATTTTTGCTATGTTGCTCTTATAGTAAATAAGTTTTTCCAAATAAAAATAAATGAATAATATAAAATTCTGGAAGTCTTTAGTATAAGGTATATTCACCTTTGCTGTGTGCTGTGATATACTTAGTCACTCTATTGTGTGCAACTCCTTGTGACCCCATGGACTGTAGCCCACCAAGCTGCTCTGTCCATGGAATTTTCCAGGCAAGAATACTGGAGTGGGTTGCCATGCTCACCTGCAGGGGATCTTCCTGCAAGGATCGAACACAAGTCTCCTGCATTGCGGGAGGGTTCTTTACTATCTGAGTTACCAGGGAAGCCCCATTCCTCTTAACTGGTTTAATAGCAGTTTTCATTGCTCCACTCTGAGCTCCTCAAGAGCAGGATAATGTCTAATTCATCTCAGTATCCTTATTACCTAATTTTTTCCCAAGCAAAAGTTGCTTATCAGAATTTTGTGAGATAATAAAGTGGTTAAGAGCATGAACTCTGGATCCAGATTACCTGAATTTGATTCAGCTTTGCCAGTTACAAATGATATAACATTGGGCAAGTTCTTAATCTCTCAGTTTTTTAGGTTTCTCATCTGTGAAATGGGTATATTAACAAAACCTACATCATAGGGTTGTTGTAAAGACAAAATGTGAAAGCCCATGTGAAGTACGTATATAGGATAGTGCTAGAATATGGTGAGTATCCATTAAATGTTAGCTACAAGTAGTAGAAGAGTGAAGGTTCTTAATCCCTATAAATGTCTCTTTGTCACAAATATTTTTGCACCTCTGTATTTCCTGAACTTTCCTTAATATTCTTTTTATTGGGTTGGTCAAAAAGTTCATTTTGACCAACCTGAATGAACTATTTAAGTACAATGATCCTTGTCACTTTGAGCTCCCAAGTCTTGGGGGAATGTTATATCACATGAAAACAATTTAATGGCAGAAAAAGAGGTGCCAGTTGTCCAACTGGGAGTCTTTAAGTGAAGCATCAAGCATCAAGTCAGATTCTGGAGGATGTTGGCCAAAAGGTTACAGAGAGAATCCACCCAAAGATTTGGGACTTAGATAACCAAATGAAGGAAATCAAGATCAATGAGGTCTATTTCAGAAAATTGTCTTGAATCAGCCCTGGAATTAATTTTCAAAACTGAAAAAATATTGATGCTGACAATTCCTGTGTGTTCTGTAACAAGCTGGGTCTGCAGCTTAGGTTTAGATTTGCCACAAAAGTTCACATTGATTGTTTCTCTCATGTGCCTTGAAATATTGGAATTGTTGACATAAACACCCTCTACTCAGGAGAATACAAAATAATCTGATGTGCAGTTTGCTGCTGCTGCTGCTAAGTTGCTTCTGACTCTGTGTGACCCCATAGATGGCAGCTCACCAGGCTCCCCCATCCCTGGGATTCTCCAGGCAAGAACACTGGAGTGGGTTGCCATTTCCTTCTCCAATGCATGAAAGTTAAAAGTGAAAGTCAAGTCGCTCAGCCGTGTCCGACTCTTAGCGACCCCATGGGCTGCAGCCCACCAGGCTCCTCCATCCATGGGATTTTCCAGGCAAGAGCACTGGAGTGGGTGCCATTGCCTTCTCCCGATGTGCAGTTTAGTTCAACTAAATGAAGATTTGTTGAGACTTCCCGTTGACCATGCAGTGAACTTAGTCTTCTGAAAGATGTACAGGTGAATAAGTTACGGTTGCTGTCCTGACTCTTACTTTAAATACATTGTTGTCATTTATTCAAAGCTATGGGATTTTAGATAGATAGATGTCAGTTGCCTTCCCAAAAACGTTAGCAATCCTTTGTTTTTCTTTATAGAATGGAAGGTTGATAGTGGGGGTAGAACAAAAGACATTCTTGAAGCTGAGGCGTGGAACATAAAACTCCAAGAGTTAGAAGGAGAGAGTATCCAAATAAATATCTTAATCTATCCTGAGCATAGAAAGTAGTCTTCATTTTCTAATTCTTGATTAATTTTTCATGGTAACATGTTGCATATAAAGATAGAAACAGATATAAAGCATGCTTAAAAGGCACAAACAATATTCCTATAAAAAACAAACATTTTTCTGCATCAAATGCACTGATATCGTTTCTTTTATCATTTTGTATAAATTAGAATTTTTGACTCAAATGCTGACCTGAAACAAATGCTAAATCAATCCCATGTATGAAGTGTTTTTGAACATTTAATATGCACAAAACAGTTTATTAGATCTGTATTGAATACAGCAGCAGAAACTGTGCTAGGTGAGACAAATACAGATGTGATTAAAATATAGTCATGATTTCAAGGCCCAAATATCAATAGTAATGGAACTGACCACATGGCAAATATCATTTGATAACAGAAGTATGCCATGAATAGAGTGATAGTGAAAGGATAAATGTATCATCTCTGGGCCCATCTGTCTCTGCAACCAAGTCTTTTTCACTGTTCTGTGCTCCTTGCATACCCCTCATATAAAAGAATTACAGGGACTTCTCTGGGGGTTCCAGTGGTTTTGGTCTCACTTCTTAGGGAAGCATACTCTGATAATCCTTGATTTCTTAAGCTGCTCCTCTAATGTGCTTCCAGGACCTTTTGGACTTCCTCTATCAGATTATCAAGTTTCTTTGTAATTGTCAATTTATGCTTCTTTCTCTGAACATTGAAATAACCTTAAAAATATACTGATTCTTATTAAATGTACACTGATTCTTATTCAACATTATGTACTCAGTAACTAGCATAGTGCCTGGTGCCTTGTAGATGATCAAAGTTAGTGTGCTGAGTAAATGTACTAATGAACAAAAGAAATTAGGAATAAACCTTTGCAAGAAGTTTAGGAAATATTACATTCAATCATTCAATAATTATTCTGTTAATTACTACCAACTAATGTCAACCTATGCATTAAATAATGAGATGTAAACAGGTAAGATTTAGTTGACTCTGTCCTTAAATAAAGGTCTTCTCTGGTGGCTCAAAGGTTAAGAATTCACCTACCAAGCAGGAGACGAAAGAGATGAGGCTCCCAGCATTGGGAAGCTCCCATGGAGAAGGAAATAACAACCCACTCCAGTGTTCTTGCCTGGGAAATCTCATGGACAGAGGAGCCTGGTGGGCTACAGTCCATAGAGTAGCAACAGAGTTGGACATGACTTATTGACTAAACAACAGCAACAGCAACAATCCTTAAATAAAGAGAGCAGTTTAGAAAGATGGTAAATGAATAAACAGAGGTTAAAGTGTTGGATTCAGGGCTCAGGGTGATGGCTGCTCTTTTAGAGAACTAGGGGCAACTTTATCAGAGGATGAAGTAACTCACTTTTGGACTAGGGTGGCTGAGAATTTCTATTGGAGGAGTTTTCCTTTGATCTGGATCCTGGATGCCAAGATGGTGATGGTGGAGCCGTTCTATTCAATAACAGACAGAGAATGAGGGAGAAATTTGTGGCTGGCTATGCTCACGAGTTCATATTGATTGTGAAGTACACTTGGGACATCCAGATGAAAGATTCAAGAGAGCATGAAGTTCTGGCAGTGTGTATGCACTTTCGGACTCGCACCTTAAATAACTGAGCATCTTTATTAAGAAAAAGAATACAAACTTAGCAACAAAAAGAAATGCTTATTTCTTATTAGTAAAAAGAAATTACCAGGAAATATAAATTTGAAAAGGCCTGCAAGCACCATGACATCACAAATCCTTTCAGGAAAAATTATCATTCTTACTGCTTTTTAATTAACTGTCAGACATATCAATGTTTCTGCAATATTTTTATTCTTAGACGTTTGACTTCATGATTTTTAATTATCACTTCACATGATCAACATTATCTAGTAACATTTTACAGAGAGAAAAAAGAAACATAAATCCACCTTTCCTTCAACAGAGTCGAGTATTTTTACTACCCTAGCTTAGAAGAGCTATGACCATCTTCACATCCCCTTATTGGTCATTTCATGTCGAGGGCTTCCTCTGTTTACAGAAGCAGGGCTTCCTGATTAGGAACATCAACTCTGACACAGAGCCCGTTCTGCTCAGTCATTTCCTCAACATTCTCCCATGTCATTCATGTATCCATCCCCCATGCCACCCCAACCACGTTCTTTGTAGAGAATAAAGTGTTTATGGGACCTGAATTCTAGATCTGTCTTAAGTTTGGAAGAGAAGTAATGCATTCAGTCCTTCAGGCAAACGGGATTCAGATGCATAAAGAGGCCACCAGAGCAGGTTGCTATATGGGAAATTTGCCGCCAACTCTTGCAATCATCCACAGCCCCAGGGTCACCACAAAACAGAGAGTGATCCCAGAGTGTAGCAGCTCTCTTGGTCTCCAACACATGACTCAGCCTTCTGTTTTCCCCTTTTGTCCCAAGTGGGGGAACACTCAGAGCTTCAGAAAGGCACCTTTGTCAGTGAACAACTCTACAGTTTAAGGATCTTCAGCCCCACCATGAATGTACCTCTAGATTCTGGAGCATAGAGAAATAGAGTACCAGTGTCCTGTGGCATACAGTCAAAGTATAAGGCCTGCTTCTGTCTTGGAGGAGTTGACAGCTCATTTGGAGAATCTAACAGTTCCAAATAGGAAAAGGAGTACGTCAAGGCTGTATATTGTCACCCTGCTTATTTAACTTATATGCAGAGTACATCATGAGAAATGCTGTACTGGAAGAAACACAAGCTGGAATCAAGATTGCTGGGAGAAATATCAATAATCTCAGATATGCAGATGACACCACCCTTATGGCAGAAAGTGAGGAGGAGCTAAAAAGCCTCTTGTTGAAAGTGAAAGAGGAGAGTGGAAAAGTTGGCTTAAAGCTCAACATTCAGAAAACGAAGATCATGGCATCTGGCCCCATCACTTCATGGGAAATAGATGGGGAAACAGTAGAAACAGTGTCAGACTTTGTTTTTTTGGGCTCCAAAATCACTGCAGATGGTGACTGCAGCCATGAAATTAAAAGGCGCTTACTCCTTGGAAGAAAAGTTATGACCAACCTAGATAGTATATTCAAAAGCAGAGACATTACTTTGCCGACTAAGGTCCGTCTAGTCAAGGCTATGGTTTTTCCTGTGGTCATGTATGGATGTGAGAGTTGGACTGTGAAGAAGGCTGAGCGCAGAAGAATTGATGCTTTTGAACTGTGGTGTTGGAGAAGACTCTTGAGAGTCCCTTGGACTGCAAGGAGATCCAACCAGTCCATTCTGAAGGAGATCAACCCTGGGATTTCTTTGGAAGGAATGATGCTAAAACTGAAGCTCCAGTACTTTGGGCACCTTATGCGAAGAGTTGACTCATTGGAAAAGACCCTGATGCTGGGAGGGATTGGGGGCAGGAGGAGAAAGGGACGACCGAGGATGAGATGGCTGGATGGCATCACAGACTCAATGGACATGAGTCTGAGTGAACTCCGGGAGTTGGTGATGGACAGGGAGGCCTGGCGTACTGCGATTCATGGGGTCGCAAAGAGTCGGACATGACTGCGCGACTGAACTGAACATGTCCACGTGCACACAAAATAGCCTGATGTGATTTTGCCCAGGCAGCAAGTCATTAGAGAAACTAGATACATTAGTTAGAAACATGAGATAAATGTCAAAGTCAGTGCTTTAGAGAGGACAGAGAAACTATTTCAAGTTTAGGTAAACCCAGAAGACTTTATGAAGAGGAAAGAACTTTAATAAAGTCTAGATCCACAGATAGACTTTGCATACATTTCTGTAGGGAAAAGGAATTCCAAGTATGAGGAACAGTGCAAGCAAGGAAGTAAAAGTGAGAATCAGGGTGATATAGTTAATTTGAAATAAGTACATGTAATTTCTGAAAGTCATAAAAGCAACAACACAAAACAGTGGCTTTGTGAATTTTACTGATATTTATTAAGAAGTAGTCTGTTGTCCCACAGTCATATGTGAAATTGAGGTCATTAAACTTTCATCTTCAGGGCATATAACAACATGAAGAGAATGATTCCCCTTTCTGGATAGTCAATCCCAAAGACTGAGTTTATGGAAGGAGAAGAAAGAAGTACAAAATTGAGTTTCCCTGTCATAAATTCACCTTGACTATTTTGACTGTGAAAAGTTATCACTGTTTTTGTGGTGGGCAGGATTTATAGCTTTGATCCCCCAGGACATTCTGCAAAAGAAAGACAATTTGGAATATTTCTTCTGGAGCCTGAGATGGAAATGATTTCTGCTCTATGACTACCTAGCTAAATTGCAAAATAAAAACCAGGAACCATCTTAACTCATTATATATATTTTCAAGCTGTTCATACAGAACTGCTGACTATGTATTTTCACAGTCACTACAGTTGTATTAAAAGAAGAATACTTATTCAAATTTATAGTGATTATACTTTCTCACAACATAATTTTCTGCCAAAACCCACAAAAATTTAAGTAATTTTTGACGGGGGGAGGAAAAAAGCAAAGGGTCAATATGAGCTTTGTTTTCCAATCACTCCCAAATTATATTATTCAAATTTTCTTACCTCATTTAGAACTGCAACCTGAAGATTCATTTTTATTTCCACATTCATCAAATTCGTCTATATATTAATAGAAAATGTGATCTATCTGAAAGTATCATAAATGTATCTTAAGTAGAAAGAACGATCTATCTCAAAGTGAAAGACCCCCTATGTGTGCCCTATCAAAAGTCTTAAAACCTCTCTCCAAGTGTGAAAGCTTTAAATATAAAATTTGTTCAGCCCATATTTGATTTCATCCATCTATGTGAATCAGGCTATTATTACTGCTGTTTCTCTTCTCTAGTCATTCTAATTACCTAGGCTACAAGAAAAGAGGTTTATACATGCTTCTAATATACTTTAATAAAATTTTTACTCTTCAAGTATTAATATAAGTAATCCTAAACTTTTCCAACAGTTGCTTTCTGCAAGATGAATCCTTGAATAGCATCACTTGAGTATAAGTTTTCTTCTTGTAATCATTATATTGTTGTTTAATCCCTCAGTCGTGTCCAACTCTTTTGCAACACCATGGACTGTAGCCCACCAGGCTCCTCTGTCCATGGGGTTTCCCAGGCAAGGATACTGGAGTGGCCACTTCCTCTTCTGGGGGATTTTCCCATCCTGGGGATCGAACCCATGTCTCCTCCATTGAAGGTGGATTCTTTACCACTGAGCCACCAGGGAAGCCCTATAATCATTGTAGCTAACATCTATTAGGTATTTATCACATCATATATTAACTAAATGTATGTGAACTACTTTGTTTAATTCTCACAAGAGAACAAATGAGATAGGTATCATCTTCTTTTATGAGAAACTAAGGCACAGAAGTTTATTATTTGAAGCCCAGGCAACCTGATTCCACAGTTTATGTTCTTAATCACTATATTATCCCACACGTATAGCGTAGTGCTATAGAGAGAGATGATTCTTGCTAGAAGCATGGTGGAGTTAATTTGAATTTCAAAGATAGCGAAAGACCTTTTCTTTTGGAAACTCAGTTTTCTATAGGAAAAAAATAAGCTGTCATTTTAGTCATGGCATCATTCATGTCTGCTGGGAAAAGGCAGAAGGGCAGAGGAGAAGAAGACATCAGAGGATGAGATGGCTGGATGGCATCACCGATAAAATGGACACGAACTTGGGCAAACTTCAGGAGACGGTGAGGGACAGGGATGTCTGCAGTGCTGCAGTTCATGGAGTCACCAAGAGTTGGACACGACTGAGCGACTGAACAACAACAGCAACCACTCATTTCTTCCTGGAAGACTAGGATTTACCCAGCCAGTATTTGTTGAGTATCAACCAGGTGCCATACATATATATATATATACACACATATATATGTGCATGCTCAGTTGCTTCAGACATGTCCTACTTTTTGCAATCTTATGGACTGTAACTTGCCAGGTTTCTCTCTCCATGAGATACTCCAGGGAAGAATACTGGAGTGGGTTGCCATGTCCTCCTCCAAGAGATCTTCCTGACCCAGGGATGAAACCTGTGTCTTCTGTGTGTCCTGCATTGCAGGCATATTCTTTGCTGCTGAGCCACCAGGGAAGCCCATATATGTACAATTTCAATATATGAACATTTTATATGTATATGCAGTGTTAGAGAATGTTTAATTCTCCTGATTACTGATGGAAAGAGGCCTGCTCAGAAGTTCCAGAGCTGTCCTAAAGTTGGATACAAAAATTTGACTTAAAGTAGATATGTGTGCCTTTCAGAGTAGGATGTTCAAAGCTGTCATCAGCATTCCTGAGAATTTATAACATTAATTAATTAATTAATGTCAATTTGATGAATTAATGTTATTGATTAAACCATATCTGGGGATAAAGGGCTAAGGAAGACTGGTTTTGGACCTGGTCACTGAGTTCTAGGTGAGAAAAGTCCTCTCAACACACATGCTCCAAGCCAGCTCATTAATACTGAGTCCACATTGCCGTGGGAGTTTCAGTCACTATAGTGTTGTAAAGTATGAGTTTTGCCCAGAGCTCTTTTGAAGAAACGAACACAGCAGAGATTCCATCTCTGTAATTCTTTCCATCAATCCACTCCAGCACTCTTGCCTGGAAAATCCCATGGACAGAGGAGCCTGGAAGGCTGCGGTCCATGGAGTCGCTAAGAGTCAGACGCGACTGAGTGACTTCACTTTCACTTTTCACTTTCATGCATTGGAGAAGGAAATGGCAACCTACTCCAGTGTTCTTGTCTGGAGAATCCCAGGGATGATGGAGCCTGGTGGGCTGCCGTCTATGGGGTCGCACAGAGTCGGACACGACTGAAGCGCCTTAGCAGCAGCAGCAGCATGAAGATCCATCTAGCAGTACGTCTACACCCCCGGGATTTGATCAAGTGACGGGAAAACCACTAGCATCGGCACAGTCAGCACTGATGAGACCATTGTTTTATTTTATATTTTTATTGCAACAGAAACTTGTCCCACGTGTTGAGGAAAAAATGAAAATAGAATTCTTGTCAACCTAGAAAATTCTTTCTTCAAATATAGAAAAGAAAGAACAGAGTTTTATTGTTGAATAAACATTAAATCAAACTGGAATGTTCACTGCAAGTAATCTTCTAATGATATGAAAACACAACGAAATTCCATCCTTTGAATATCAACAAGCATATGTAAGCCATTAAGTACATGCTGTCAAGATTAATGATAATTTTTTTTGGAAGAAGACTTGGGCAGAATTGTTTGTTATGTAGTCTTTCATTGTTTACTTCAAACTCACCTGGTAATTGAGGTAACCAGCTGGGCTAGCTAATTGCTTTTATCTAAAGGAATGATAAAACTTCTGTATCTCTATGATAAACAGGTGGTTATAACTTTGACAAGGCCTCTGAACTAAAATTCTGATGACAAGGAGATAGAAACTCCAGTCTAGATAGATAGATTCCCCTTAATATTTACATTTCAAAGAGATGGCTCCCAGGCTTTTAAGAAAAAATTTCCTGGGTTTTCCTGGTTTATTTATCCCTTAAAATGATTTACATATGTGTCAAAGGGATAGAAAAAGGATTTATGAATAAGAGATTTCTCAAGGAAATGTTCTAAGAAAGCTGGTGGAGAAAAGTTTTTGACTTGTGGAATCAAGGATATTGAAAAAAAAAAATTACCCTTTCAAAGGTAAAATCATTGCTTTCTAAAATTACAGTGAGCTGTGAACTCCCAGCACTATTCCCTGTTTTCCTGTACAGATAAATACTGTGCAGTAAAGGGCTTGTTAAGATCTGGGGTCCCTAGGACTAGAGCACTTATCATGGTCAAATACTCTTTGTAAATTCCCTGTCCAACATAGAAGTTCTGGGTCCATTCCCTTCAAGGCCTCATACAATGCTTTTGCCATGAGACCAAGCCTGGGGATCCAATTCCTAAAATATCCAGCCATTCCTAGGAAAGTTCAGAGCTAAATCAAAGATCTAGCTGCCAGATTAGAAAATGCTGACAGATATGTCTTTCCCCCCATTTTCAAGGGAATAAGTACTGAAAGAAGGGTGGAAATTAATAGTGAGATAGTGAAACAGACAAGACAAGGACAGTCAGGCATGGGGGACCAATAATAAGCCTCTAAAGGTAGTCGTGGAGACTGGGCAGTGTCATGGTGCATGTATGCCTAAAAATTTTGCATGGAAATTACCTCGAGGTGGGCAGACAGATCTATCCTTTTCTAGTCTGTTGGATGATCTATTCGTCCCCTGTGGTAAATTTCTCATGGGGAGCACCCTAGTACCTTTTAAATGCTTGACCAGCAATCACATTTTTGTGGTAATAGGTCCAAAAATGGGAGAAGAGAGAGAGAAAGAATGGTGGGAAGTAAGACAGCACCTCTCAAACACAAGGAGGGGTGAGAGGCGAGTGAGCCTTACCGAATTCTCCTGGGTGGCTTCACCAAATATGCTCTCAGAGGTTCTTGTCTCATCACAGAAAGAATTTAGAGATCAGAGGGGAGGTCAAGAAAGTAAAGTTAAAAGGACCAGAGGGGGAGGCCAAGGAAGTAAAGTTAAAGTGACATTTCTCAGTTGTGTCTGACTCTTTGCAACCCCATAGACTGTAGCCTACCAGGCTCCTCCATCCATGGGATTTTCCAGGAATGAATACTGGAGTGGGTTGCCATCCAGTATCCAGGAGATCTTCCCCACCCAGGGATCAAACCCGGGTCTCCTGCACTGTAGACAGATGCTTTACCATCTGAGCCACCAGGGAAGTCTCTCAAAAAAGTAAAGCAAGGATTTATTTAAGGGCTGTTCACTCTCAAAGGGAGAGAGGGTAGCTTCAGATGAGTAGTTACCCAGTTTCTTTGGCAAGCCAGTTATGTGGCATGTAGAAATGAAAGGGCAGAATATCCACTGAGAAGAGTGAGGTTGGGGGCTACATTTCCCTGATTCTCACCCCGAGGAGAGGAGAGGTTTTTGCCCTTATTCAATCTTGATTAGAAGTGTCATAGTGTCAGTGCTTGATGAGTACTTCTCATCTGCAAAGCTGTAATGAGGACCTAATTGGCCAAAAGTTACATTTGGACACAGGCGGGTCCTTCCTTTCCCGGCCATGCTTTGTTTGCCTCCAGGGCACTTAGCATCCCCAAATGTGTGGTTCCTGTCAGTCTGGAGGTTCCTGCTTTGCCCGAGGACTCCTACTGTTTTCAAGATGTGTGGTTTCCTGCCATCTGGCCCCTACTCTCCTTTCTCTACTCATATCTCATACCAGCCTGCTGCAAGAGATCCAGCAAAGGCAGGGAGTGACCTGCAACATGAGCAGCTCTGTTGCTGAGAAGACCTGCACAGCGGGCATGAACTGAAGCTAGGAGGATGGACCTTTGTAAGGGGATGTGCATTGATTAACTGCAGGTTGACTTTCCCTGGGAAGGAGGTGAAACTGGGCATAGGTGGTTCTCTTCTGAAAAGAGTGACTCCCAGAGAAGGGCTCAGCCACCAGCCCCCTGGGGAAATGAGTGCCTCTTTTCCAAAGGGTTGCAGGGTGACAAACCACAACACCCACTCCAGGGTGTGACATTTTCTTTTTTGAGATCTAAACTCTACTATGTTTCAACACCATTCTTATATCAATAAGCCTTATGAGTCATTGTGCAGGCAAACAATTATAAAGCAGATAATTAATTACTGGAGGACCTGTTGATATTCTCTGTGTTTTTAAAGAATACATGCAAACAGATAGGGTTGGGCTATTTGGAAACCAGACTACCTGGAATCATTTTCCAAGTCTACATCTTTTGAACTTTGTCTCTTTCCTTTCTGCCATCTCTCATCAGGAGTGTATGAGGCTCAGCCTAGACTTTTACAAATCTTTGTGGGAAGTCAATTACTTTCCATGTTCAGAGTGACCATTATCAGGATTAAATCCACAGCTTGATATGGTTTTTGAAAGTTTTTTAAATAATAAAATATTATACATGATAAATAGCAATGTACACCTTAATTCCAATTCTATCTATCATGCAACACTCTAATAAATGAGTCCTTTCAAAGCAGGTTACCATATGTACATTGAAAAGAAAATTTTCCTGTCTGTGACCTTCACTAGTTTATAATTATCCAAACACTAAAAAATGTTATGCAAGACAGTCACCACTGAAAACCTTCAAAGGCTCTCTTTAGGCTTCAGAAAAGGTCCAAACTCTTACCGTCCAAGCTCATACGGCTGTCAGTCTTAGACTCAAGCAAGGGGCATTTCTGCCCATGTCACTGAAACTTAGAGGGAACCATAGGACCCTCTCTGGCTACAACCTTTTATTGCAGGAAGGGAGACCTCTACCAGGGCCTCAAAGGGGACTCTTGTCTAATACTTGGAAATGAATTATCCAAGGAGACACATGTGATGACAAAGCAAGAGACTTTATTAGGAAGGGGCACCTTGGTGGGGTACGGGAAGGTAAGGGAACCAGGAAGTCTCCTCGGCCACATGGCACACAGCATTGGATTTTATGGTGACCAGGTTAGTTTCTGGGTTGCCTCTGGCCAGTCATTCTGACTCTGGTTCCTTCCTGGTGGCACATGCATTGCTCAGCCAAGATGGATTCCGACGAAGAGGATTCCAGGAGGTGGTAGGACATGTGTTGTTTCCTTTGACTTTTCCCTAATTCTTCCAGTTGGTGGTGGCTTGTTAGTTCCATGTTCCTTACCAGAACCTCCTGTTATCAAATAACCCATGCACATGGTTACTAACCATGGTGCCTATTGAGGGTGAGTGGCTTCGCTCAGTGTTTCCCCTAACACTTTTTCTCAGGAAGACAGTCTTTGGGTTAAGGTGATATGCCCACTAGTAGTTCTTGCTTCTGCACCCCCTACCTTTCAGATCTTGCTTTATCATCTCTTGCTCAATGCTGACATGTTTTCAGAACTAGTCAGACCTGGACCTGGGCTACTTTTTACATCAGTCAGAACCTCAGGTTGTACACTTGTACACACGTTTTCTGTATTCAAGTTTTTTTAAAAGCTCAGCTTACAACTTCTAAAATTTGTAATACATGACTTGAAAATATTTGTTTATATTCTTCCCTCACGCCTCACAAATATTAGAGAGGACTCCTTTTGCTTCATGAATAAACCTCTGATTTTCTCTTGAGCCCTGTCTGTTTTCCAACCTTGTCTCTTCCCTTGTAACATGTTCCTGAAACATAATTTATAGAACTATTGACAATTTCTTAAACAAATTATTGATAATTATCTGTGTTTGCATTTGCCTCTGTGAGTGATTTTCTCTGCATAGACTGACTGCCCCAGCCCCCTAAATACTATTTTTGCCTTGTCCACCAGGCCAGTTTTCATTGAAGAGGCAGCTTCAATATTGCTCCCTGGTGAATCTTTACTTAGTCCCTGTCTTCAGCTCTCCCTCACCTCGGTCCACTTATGCACTTGTTTTTCTCTATCTCTGTGAAACATATTAACATTGGTTTAAGTATATTCAGTTAGTGGTGGGCTGGTACTATTTCTTAGAAATCTTTCTAGCAACAGAGTGTATCACAGTACGTTATAAACAGTAAACACTTCAAAAACATCTGCTGATTGAACAAATATATATTCAGTAATGTGATGTTATTAATAGTATTTTTAGGATTAGAAAAATAGTTAAGTATTATCATATGGATTTGAATGTTAAATAGCTCCTCTTACTTAGTCTAACAGTCTTAGGTTAAAGAGATTTGGATTTTACATATACAATTTATATGCTTGAGTAGTTGCTCAGGCGGGGCTTCCCTGGTGGCTGAATGGCTGAATGGTTAAGAATCCACCTGCCAATGCAGGAGACGCAGGAGAAGTGGGTTCAATCTCTGAGCTGGGAAAATCCCCTGGAAGAGGTAATGGCAACTCACTCCAGTATTCTTGCTGGGAAAATCCAATAGAAAGAGAAGCCTGGTGGGCTACAGTCCATAGGGTCACAGAGAGTCAGACGTGACTGAGCGACTAAGCACACACACACCCACACAGGCACACACACACACACACACAGAGCTGCTGGGGCATAGAGACTAAAGTCGCCAAAACCACAGAGATAAAATTTGTAACAATATGTCAAAGAAAGGGTTAGTGTTTATTCCATTTTGTGAACAGAAGTTAGTAACTAAGAGGTTCAAGTTTACTGATGAAATTAAAAATATATGGTGTTTATTACTTTTCTATTAGTGTGAGGGATAAAGTACTAGAGTGTTGCAAATAGAGTTTGGGGGAAATATCCAAAAGGAACTGAATGATATTTATTTCTTGGCAGCCAAAGATAATGCTTAAAACTTCCATGTTCAGAGAGTATTGTCTATATTTATTCTACAACCTTATATCATTTCCTTAGAAAAGTTGCAAGCTTATTGCCTCAGAGTTAGCTATTACAAAGTAAGCACACAGTGCTAGATCAATAAAGACAATTTCCATGCTTAAAAGTTTATGTTTCTGGGGAAAAATGTAGTAAAAATGGTGCCATTATGTTTCTTATTAAAACATAAAAAAGATACGATAAAGGTATAATGCCAAAGTTTTTATAGACATATAATTTAATTTCTTTCTAAATTATAACTTACATGGAGGTTTTTTTCAATGATATTTACATTTAAGAAACAGGACAACACAGTAACAATCAATCACTAATCATAAAACACACCATAATCCATATCGATCTAGGTATCGATTGATAGATATTGATAAAACAATGGTATGCTGAACAGTGCTCCTATTTTTAGTTCACAATAAAAATGTAAAGTGATAGAAAATTCATTAAAATCATGACTTTTGGAAAGGTATTATCTTTTGTATTTTCACTGGCACCTTTGAAAAATAAACCTTTAGCGAAACAGTGATGCAAGGCAATTTTTGAATTAAAAAAGAGACCATTTATCTGCCTTCCTTTACTTTCTATCATTTTATATTTTGAGAATGAAAATGCGTATGACTTGAAGAGATTGATAAACTTGCCCAAATGCACAGTGAGAAGCTTTAGATCCAGGATGGCTTGAGACCTTGCACTTTGAATCACTATGATATATTCAATACAGATTTAATGCATAAGCCATTGGTAAAATGAAAAAAGATGCTCGCGAGTAATGGTTAATCATCTAGGATTATAAAGTAAAATTCAGCATGTGCTTTGGAGATGCAGAGAGGTTCTGACGATAAGGACTGAAGATTAAACAAATTTCAGGGTCCCTTAATTTGCTCCATAGTTTAAGTCAAAGTCTTTGGGTGAGATCTGAGTGCAGGAAGGCAATACACACAGGCCGCTTTACACCTTGCTGTCTCAATTTGTAAGACATGAGATCATAACTGGATCCATTTCATAACATCAGGCTCATGAAAAGCACTTGGTAAATAAAGATGTTGTGGTTGTTATTGTTACTGTGCAGTGATGCTGATTTTTAGAGGTAGTACAGTTAAGTGAGAAAAATCACAGAAGACTGGCATTTGTTTCTATTTTTGCCCTACTTCTAGAATTTCGAATGTGTTAGTCTCTCTGAGCTTAAGTTTCTCATTTGTAAAATAGGAAAATGAAAGCAAACTTGGCCACTTTTCAGAAAGAATATTAAAAAAATAAAAATATTAAAGGGTAAAAAAATAGGTGATATTAGTTTTCATAATATAATTAAACCATTATATCCAAAATATTCATATACTTACAACATGTAAAAAATGCAAACTATATGGAAAATTGCTGCTGCTGCTGCTGCTGAGTCGCTTCAGTCGTGTCCGATACTGTGCGACCCCATAGATGGCAGCCCACCAGACTCCACTGTCCCTGGGATTCTCCAGGCAAGAACACTGGAGTGGTTGTCATTTCCATCTCCAATGGATGCATGCATGCTAAGTTGCTTCAGTCTTGTCCGACTCTGTGCGACCCTGTGGACAGCAGCCCACCAGGCTCCTCCGTCTGCAGAATTCTCCAGCAAGAATACTGGAGTGGGTTGCTGTTTCCTTCTCTATATGGAAAATTGTTCATGCTATATTTTGTATTATTTTTCAAACTAAATCTTGAAAATCCAGGGTATATTTTACATTTTAGCACATCTCAAGTGCTATAATTTTAAGTGCTCAATAACCATGACTGAGTAGTGACTGTCATGCTGGACAGATCAGTGTCATATTATATAATCCTCATTACAGCCAATGAAGATGATATTATTGTTATTCTTATTTGCACATGAGAATATGAAGGCTTAGAGAGGTAAAGTAATTGATTGAACTAATACATGGCATCACCAGGTATTAAATAAAGATTTCTCTGACTCCACAGCCCATTTTCCTAATCCACATATTGTCTTTCAAAGTTTCCTCCTCTATGTCTGCTGTATCTATCTATCTTTAGTTTCATCTCTCACTTCAGTGAAATCCTGCTGCTATCAGAGGACGATGGACTTTGGAGGGAAAATTAGGGTGTAGCCTGGCTGAAGTTTGTAACCCCAAGAAACACGTCACAAACCTTATCTCAAACATAAAATTTCAAACCTTCCTCTGGAACCATTATTGCATGTTTTTAATGAAATCACACTATAGTACAAAAGTAAATTGGTATTCATAGGAAAATGAAGAAAAAAGCTAACTTACCTGCTGTGAAAAGGGAGTAAAACTTAAACTTTAATAATTTTTATTTTTCTTTATTTTAATGTGGAGGAAAAGCTGTACTAATTGTGTACACTGTTCCACTATGGCCATGTCTCTTTTAATGTAAAATTAATGTTTAAAATGGTTCAACATTGACGAAACTGTGATTTTGAATACCCCTGCACACTTTCACATCTATAGGTGCATTTTTAACAGTTTGAGAAGCACACCTACTAGATGGTCTAAACTTTATATCTGAAACATTCAGATCCCCAAAAGCTGCCCATGCAGGATTCACTATTTTGGTACTTTCTAAAATTACATTAGTTGAATTGTTCATTAGGGTTTCCCTGGTGTCTCAGGAGGCTGCTGCAGTGAAAGAGACCTGGGTTTGAGCCCTGGGTTGGGAAGATCCCTAGAAGAAGAGAATGGCTACCCACTCCAGTATTCTTGCCTGGAGAATCCCATGGACAGAGGAGTCTGGCCAGCTTCAGTTCATGGGATCATAAAGAATCAGACTCAACTGAGCGACTCACATACACAGACACACACACACACAAGAAGTAACTTTAGAAGCATTATTGATATATTTGTTGCACTGTATTCCACTACACAAAAGAGAAAGGGGAATTTTTCTCAGGCTTCTTTATTAGGATAACTTCCTGGTCTTATCTAACACTGAGGTAAGGATACGAATTTCCTCTTTCTCTTTGTCAAAAGCCATAGTATTGGCTCCCTGTTAGAAACTAACTGGGCCTTTATGGAACGCATTTTTGAGTAGACCTGAAATTTTATTTTTCTTAATCTTACTTTTTTCAATTGTTAAATACATTTTTAAAGAGAAGTTTTAGACTCGTAGCAAAATTGAGCAATAGGTACAAAGATTTCCCGTGTGCTCTCTTCTTCCACATATACACAGCCTCCCATACTATCAAAATCTCTCACCAAGTGCTACATTTGTTACAATCAAGAACCTATATTAGCACATCATTATCAGCAAAAGTCTATAGTTCCCATTAGAGTTCACTCTTGGTGTTGTGCATTTTATGAATGTATGCTGCTGCTGCTGCTGCTGCTAAGTCGCTTCAGTCGTGTCCAGCTCTGTGCGACCCCATAGACACCAGCCCACCAGGCTCCCCCGTCCCTGGGATTCTCCAGGCAAGAACATGGGAGTGGGTTGCCATTCCCTTCTCCAATGCACGAAAGTGAAAAGTGAAAGTGAAGTCACTGAGTCGTGTCCAACTCTCAGTGACCCCATGGACTGCAGCCTACCAGGCTCCTCCATCCATGGGATTTTCCAGGGAAGAGTACTGGAGTGGGGTGCCATCGCCTTCTCCACTATGGATGTATAATATTCTACAAATGTAGAAGGATGTATATCTACCATTATGGCGTCAGAAAGAGTAGTTTCATCATACTAAAAATCTCTTTGTCCTCCATGTTACTTTTCTATTGTATAAATTCCTCAATTTTATTTTTCATTTCTGCTGTATCATATGTATCAGAGTTAGTCATATTTAAATGAGGCATGATATAAATAATAAAGAATAAATAATTTGAGTTTGCTCTAATGTTATAATAGCATTGTCCTAAATCAGAAATAAATTCCAGGAAAGAATTGGGATTATCTTGAAGCAAAAGGATTACTATATCATTTACAAGATTTGCAAACTGGGGATATACAGCCTTCAATTAGAACCGAAAGTACATTGGTGCAGTGAAGGTGATGATGGATTTTTAATAGCAAAAACTGAAGAAGCCCCAGTTGGGAGACTTCTAAGAGTACTGGGTGGCCCTTGAAGATTGACCACAAGTTTTCAATGAGTGGCTTTCATCAGAACTTCTCCAGAGGGGCTTTTCATCGTTAGCAGGGTCAGAAGTTCTCATAGTTTTTATGTGCTTTTTCTAAGAGCAAGACTAGATTACTGAACCTTGGATCTGTCATGATTGCCTGGCTCTATTTTATTTTGCATCTTTGTTAGCCACACCAGGCCATTGTCTACATTCTGTATTTAGGGGATTTATTTCTCTTTTCCTTAGGGGGTATTATTTATGTTTACAATCGTTTCCTAACTTTTATACTAGAATCCTAATTTCATTTCGATATTGTAAGCTCTTTAGTGCTACTGTCTATGATGTTTTCACTTTGACATCTGTGCCTGCACCTGTCATAGGGCCATGGCACACAGCTGGAGGTCAATATTTTTAAAATGAGAGTAATTTGCCACTAACCACAGAAACAATGATTTCTCAATATGTGACCTTCACAATGCCACATATACATAGTAAACACTCCATAAAGTGTCATTAAATTAAATCTGGAAACACATCAAAAACATATCTATTAGTTTTATTGTCTATTATGACTTCCATGCACTAGGATATAAGTATATCAGTATTTAAAGGATCTTGTGTATAGCTAATGCAATCACATTTGCCAATTTATGTCTAAATTGAATTAGAATAACTACTGTGACTCCTCAGCTAGGCAGAAAATAACTATAGAATACTCTGTATTAATTTTTATAGTAAGGGACTTTTCTGATTTTATTAAAGGTTGAAAACCAAGGTTAGGCTGACAAATGCATCTGTCTAAAACTTTCAGCAGATTACCTAATCACCACTAGCCTGAAAGACTGTCTAAGATTCATTATATATTTTCAAAAAGGTTTTTAAAAGTGGAGGTAAATATGATACATTTTGTGATTCCAACCAAAAAGGTCATTGAGTCTGAAAAAGAGACTTTTTTTCTTTTCCCTAGAAGCAAAGGGTTATTAATTTTCATTCTAAATTTTGCTTCCTTTCTTTTAATGGGTGAAGACAGAGCCTGTGTGTGCTCAGCCATGTCCAACTCTTTGTGGCCCTATGGACTGTAGCCTGTTGGGCTCCTCTGTCCATGATATTTTCCAGGCAAGATTACTGGAGTGGGTTGCCATTTCCTCCTCCAGGAGATCTTTCTGACCTGAGGATCGAACATGCATCTCCTTTGGCAGGCAGATTCCTTACCACTTGAGCACCTGGGAAACCAAAGGCAAAGGCTTTAGCTATAAATTATCAGCCTCATTGACATATTCTTATCCTCTTTACAAAATTTAAAATCTCAACTCCAGAAAAATAAATGACCCAATCAAAAAATGGGCCAAAGAACTAAATAGACAATTCTCCAAAGAAGACATACGAATGGCTAACAAACACATGAAAAGATGCTCAACATCACTCATTATCAGAGAAATGCAAATCAAAACCACAATGAGGTACCACTTCACACCAGTCAGAATGGCTGTGATGCAAAAGTCAACAAGCAATAAATGCTGGAGAGGGTGTGGAGAAAAGGGAACCCTCTTACACTGTTGGTGGGAATGCAAATTAGTACAGCCACTATGGAAAACAGTGTGGAGATTCCTTAAAAAATTGCAAATAGAACTGCCTTATGATCCAGCGATCCCACTGCTGGGCATACACACCGAGGAAACCAGAATTGAAAGAGACACGTGTACCCCAATGTTCATCGCGGCACTGTTTGTAATAGCCAGGACATGGAAGCAACCTAGATGTCCATCAGCAGATGAATGGATAAGAAAGCTGTGGTACATATACACAATGGAGTATTACTCAGCTATTAAAAAGAATACATTTGAATCAGTTTTAATGAGGTGGATGACGCTGGAGCCGATTATACAGAGTGAAGTAAGCCAGAAAGAAAAACATCAATACAGTATACTTACACATATATATGGAATTTAGAATGATGGTAATGATAAACCTGTACGCAAGACAGCAAAAGAGACACAGTTGTATAGAATGGCCTTTTGGACTCTGTGGGAGAGGGAGAGGGTGGGATGGGTTGGCAGAGTGGCAATGTAACATGTGTGATATCATAAGCGAAACGAATTGCCAGTCCAGGTTTGATGCAGGATGCAGGATGCTAGGGACTGATGCACGGGGATAATCCAGAGAGAGGGTGTGGGGCGGGAGGGTGGAGGTGGGGGTAGGGATTGGGAGTTCATGTACACTCATGGCTAATTCATGTCAATGTTAACAAAACGAATACAGTATTGTAAAGCAAAACAAACTAAAAAATAAAAATTAATTAAAAAAAAAAAATCTCATTAAGATCTGATAGCAGAAACTGAAACAAACTTACAGGGCAAATGCCAAAGTCAATATTAATTTTATGTTCTTTAAAAAATCTCTGTGACTTTTACTTTAGAAAAAGATAAATTAATAAATGTGTTAATTGGAAATATTTCCATGGATGATAGTAAGATAATATAATTGAGTAGGTATTATTTTCATTCTTTTTTAAGTTGTCATTCTTTTGAATGATAATGTGAAGGAGAAATTCAGGAACAAATGCATTTATATAGTTATATCTTTGTATTTACATGCCACTTGTAAGCAAATTATATTTAATAATGGCCATTTCTTTGCCAAAAATAAATTACTTAATATGAAATTATATTCATTGAACCTTTCAAATGTCTAAATGAAGGCCACACTGAACTTCAAATCTAAATTAGCTACCCTACTATGTGTTTAACGTGTACTGTTCTTTTTCATCTCAATGATCAGATCTGTAATTATGGGCTTATTTGCTCAATTGCTGTTTATTAATATCTGTCTTCCTCATGAGAAAGAAAGTGAAAATCCTCATGAGATTATAAATTCTATGAGAGGCAAAGCCTGTTTTGTTTTGCTTTTTCCCTGCTGAATCCCCAGTACCTGGGAGGAGATATACAGTGAATATTTATAAAATTAATCAATTAATAAGTAATTCTGATCTAAATGAGGCTGGAGTATTCACGCAAGCCATCTGAATTTCTCTTAATATTTTCAGTAAGGGCCTAGTCAACATGTTTATATAGTGTTTGAAAGCTAATGAATTCAGAAAGATTATAGGTGCAACTTTGAAAATTCCTCCTTTTTTTCCCCCTTTCATTGGCAATCAATCCATTACAGATAATACATCTGGATGTAAAAAACTTATCAATTCTTTACTTCCTTATTCTAAAGTCCCTAGATCTGTCAATAAATCCAAAGTTATAGATTATTTACATCAGAGTAAAAAAAGCCATATTATTCACATAATGTCTGTTTAAAGGTATTACAGTCAAATAATTCTAGTGAAAGATTTTAAAAAAAATTTATTTATATGTCAGATGAGTGATAACTTAAAAGTCCTTGAAACTGTAATACAATTAAACAGACTTGGAGGGTGCTCTATGTTAATTAATGAGCCTGATAATCTATAGCCTTGTACATTACACTTCACCATTGACTAATTTTATTTTCTCATTTAATCTGTTCAAAGCAAAAACAATTGTGTAAAACAGTATATTTTTATTTTTAAATTAAAACTCAATAATTACTTATCTGCTGCTTTTATTGATTGCCTATTTATTTAAAAAATCAGAAAACACTAAAAAAGTATAAACAACAAAGAATGTCACAAAAAATATAGTGAAATAATGATATTAAATAGACAAGTCGATGTGTAGCAAAATGAACACAGTATTGTAAAGCAAAACAAACTAAAAAAATAAAAATTTAAAAAAAAAAGGAAAAAAAAATAGACAAGAAATTCCAACCTGTATTTTCTATCCATGTTCTTCCATTTTACAATGAAATCAAATAAAAACATACATTATACACACATCAAAATTGCCATATTGTAAAATATGATCAGTTTAAATATGGCTTTAATGGGCAATAACAAGACAAAACAAGAATATAATACATTATGTCCCCCTCTTGGAAATTCACAGTGCACATTAATATATTAGAATTACCAAAGGAAAAAATACATATAAAACTTTGGGGAAAGTATTTTCTCAGCAGTTACTAATTTTAGTGATATTAATGAAATAATTTTTTGTGTCAGTCATTCAGTTCAGTTCAGTCACTCAGTCGTGTCTGACTCTTTGCAACCCCACGAATCGCAGCACGCCAGGCCTCCCTGTCCATCACCATCTCCCAGAGTTCACTCAGACTCACGTCCATCGAGTCAGTGATGCCATCCAGCCATCTCATCTTCTCTCGTCCCCTTCTCCTCCTGCCTCTAATCCCTCCCAGCATCAGAGCTTTTCCAGAGTCAACTCTTCGCATGAGGTGGCCAAAGTACTGGAGCTTCAGCTTCAGCATCATTCCTTCCAAAGAAATCCCAGGGCTGATCTCCTTCAGAATGGACTGGTTGGATCTCCTTGCAGTCCAAGGGACTCTCAAGAGCCTTCTCCAACACCACAGTTAACATTCTATTATTTCATGAAATACACTTTGGGAAATACTTATCCAAGTAACTATTTTAAATAAATTAACTGATACACATTTATTGAATGTCAATATGTTCAAGAATAAGAAAGTTGGGACCTCTGTCCCCCTAGGCTTTTCTTTTCAAGGGACACAGAAAATAAATCAATAGCCAAGTAAAATGTCTGATATAAGTTTTCTGAGAAGATGTAACAGGGCAATATAACAAAAGAATGAGAAGGGATGACCTCTCTCTGATAGGGAGGTCAGACTCTGCGGAGTGGATTTTAAAGTTGAAATCTGAAGTTCGAGAAGGATCAAGCTCTAGAAAGAGCCAAGAAAGACTAGGACAGACAAGGAGACTGGGAAGTGAAGGATTTTTGAGATAGGAACCATGTTATATTTGAGGAGTGGAGAATCCAAGTGTGTGTAGTATTTTTTATATATTTTAAATGCCATAGAGTACTAGAGGCCATTGAAGACATAGATAGGCAGCTCATAAAGAGCGTGACAAACCCATGGTGAATGATTTGTTCTTTATTCTGTGGAAATGCACCAAAGGATTCTAAACCTCATGATGATCTGATCTAATTTACATTGATGAAGGATGCTTTGATTGCTTGCTGTCAGGAGAACAGTAAGGAGAGGGACAACAATAGAAAAAAGGAGATGACACTCAAAGTTACTGAAGTTGTCAACTCAGAGAGAAAAACAGTTTGACCACAGGTGGCAACAACCAAGAGGAGTAAGAATGAAGGGATCAAAACATAGTCTGGAGGAAGAGCTGATGGATCGGATTTGCTAATAGATTTTACATGGAGTCTGAGTCTGATGGAATAAAGAACCTAGCATGACACTAAGGTTTCTGAGTTTGACTCATTGGATGCATAGTGATGTCATTTACTATGTTAGTGAAAAGTGAAAAACAAATAGGTTCAGTGAAAAATTCCATAGTTTATATGTATGTATGTATATATATATATATATATACACTTTTTTTTTAAGTTCAGATGCCTTTTAGACATTGTAGAGGTATCACATAGGTAGTGAGCTTCCCAGGTGGCTCAGTGGTAAAGAATTTGCCTACCAAACAGGAAACCTGGGTTCTATTCCTGGGTTGGGAAGATCCCTGGAGAAGGAAGTGGCCACCCACTCCAGTATTCTTGCCTGGGAAATCCCACAGACAGAAGAGCCTGGTGGGTTACAGCCCACAGGGTCACAAAGAGCTGGACATGATTTAGTGACTTTCCTTGTGGCTCAACTGGTAAAGAATTTGCTGAGACATGGGTTCAATCCCTGGGTTGGGAAGATCTTCTGGAGAAAGGAAAGGCTACCCACTTCAGTATTCTGGCCTGGAGAATTCCATGGACTGTATTAGTCCATGGAGTCACAAAGAGTCGGATGTGACTGAATGACTTTCACTTCACATCATTTCACTTCTCTTCACTTTAGCACTTAAACACCAGCAGTAGCAGCACATAGGGAAATAGTAAATGAGTCAGAATACGGAGAAAATGTTGACTTGAGGTTTATATTTCTAAGTCATTTAAGTAAAACTTATATGACACCAGTTATCTATGACACAGATAGTGTTAGCCAAACTTGTGGAAGATTTTGAAAAGAAATGGACAAAGATTATTGAGCAGAATCAGTGGAAAACTACATCTTATCTATAGCATATCCTTCTGGGATATTTGATTTTGTAGAACTTGGTCTTTCATTGTCTTTGAGCTATTTTGCAGCTGTGTAAGTTTTAGATGGCTGATTGCAATGAAATGATTGATTCTTGTCTGGAGATATGTAAATCAACTCTATCTGTTGCAGGGATGGTTGAGTCTCACACCTAGAGTCAGTTTGCATCAGTTCAGTTCAGTTCAGTCAGTTCAGTCATTCAGTCGTGTCCAACTCTTTGCAACCCCATGAATCACAGCATGCCATGCCTCCCTGTCCATCACCAACTCCCAGAGTTCGCTCAAACTCAAGTCCATCAAGTAGGTGATGCCATCCAGCCATCTCATCCTCTGTCGTCCCCTTCTCCTCCTGCCCCCACTCCTCCTCCCCACAGCATCAGAGTCTTTTCCAATGAGTCAACTCTTCACATGAGGTGGCCAAAGTACTGGAGTTTCAGCTTTAGCATCATTCCTTCCAAAGAATACCCAGGACTGATCTTTAGAATGGACTGGTTGGATCTCCTTGCAGTCCAAGGGACTGCAAGAGTCTTCTCCAACACCACAGTTCAAAAGCATTAATTCTTTGGCGCTCAGCTTTCTTCACAGTCCAACTCTACCATCCATACATGACTACTGGAAAAACCATAGCCTTGACTAGATGGACCTTTGTGGGCAAAGTAATGTCTCTGCTTTTGAACATGCTATCTAGGTTGTTCATAACTTTCCTTCCAAAGAGTAAGCGTCTTTTAATTTTGTGGCTGCAGTCACCATCTGCAGTGATTTGGGAGCCCCCCAAAATAAAGTCTGACACTGTTTTCATTGTTTCCCCATCTATTTCCCATGAAGTGATGGGACCAGATGCCATGCTCTTCGTTTTCTGAATGTTGAGCTTTAAGCCAACTTTTTCACTCTTTCACTTTCATCAAGAGGCTTTTTAGTTCCTCTTCACTTTCTGCCATAAGGGTGGTGTCATCTGCATATCTGAGGTGATTGATATTTCTCCCGGCAATCTTGATTCCAGCTTGTGCTTCTTCCAGTCCAGCGTTTCTCATGATGTACTCTGCATAGAAGTTAAATAAGCAGGGTGACAATATGCAGCCTTGACATACTCCTTTTCCTATTTGGAACCAGTCTGTTGTTCCATGTCCAGTTCTAACTGTTGCTTCCTGACCTGCACACAGATTTCTCAAGAGGCAGGTCAGGTGGTCTGGTATTGCCGTCTCTTGAAGATTTTCTACAGTTTATTGTGATCCAGTTTGCATAGGTTTGTAAATTTTGTTTTACCTTCAATTACTCCCTTCAAATAACCCCTTATCTTCTTCATGATTCCTATTCCTCTTTGAAATACTCTTGCTTATTTCATGATTTAATTATGCATTCTTTGCCTTGTCTAACAGAAATTGAGGTCCAGACAGGCACAGTCATTACCTGTCACAACATCCTAGCCAGCTAGAGAATGTCTGTTATTAAAACTAAGGCTAATAAATCTTTTTTTTTTTAATTTAAGTGAGTAATAACATTTTCACTACCTCTTGGAAAACAATTTGCAAAGAAACATAAAAGTGTAGTCTAGTTGTTATGCACGTGGACCGACAATTATCTTTCTCCTGATAGTGTATCTAATTTTCTGCAAGTTAATGATGTACCTTAGTTTTCTCACTTGAAAAATAGTGATAATAACTGTATCTACCTCTTAATATTGTTATAAAAATTAAATGAGCTGCAGATTATTAAATGCCTAGAAAAGTACCTTGAATTTAGTATGTACTGTATATTTGTTGTATAAAAACAGCAGAGCAGATGACTCAAATTATAAATTAAAGATACAAGTCTGTTTTTTCCTCCCAGCTTTAGTTCTTTCCTACTCACAGGCTCTTTCCATAAAGAAGTATATAAGTGGATAAAAGTGTCAGGTGAGTGTATACTCCTTGGTTATGTCTCATCACAACAAAGATTCAGAGTGACAGACTTTAAAGCCCTCAGCCCATCACAGCTCTTGGGTCTTGGACAGATCGTGTTATAGCTCTTAGACAAATCAGTGTGGCGGCTCTATTCTATTTATAAATTAGCAAGTGAATCCATCCTCCAGGCGTGAGGGCATGCTGACCCAAAGACGTGAAGCGTAGAGCGTGTGGGAGCGTGCCAGCGTGCGGGGGTGGGGGATGGTAGAGACAGAGAGAGAGAGGCCCCCAGCCCTTTGGGTCCTCTTTTTATGTTTTTTCTCCCCCTAGGCCTGCCCTATATAAATTGGGTGGCCAGGAGTGTTGTTTGTTTTACCTGAGGTCCTCACTCTGGTCCTCGGACCTTCCTTTGTTCTATTTTTGCAGGCTTTACCTTCCTTGTCTTTAGCCACCACCATTTTGGGCTCCTGTTTCCTATTCTAACCACCTAACAAAAGCATTTAGTAAATTATTTTCTTCTTTAATTTTCTCTTCATTTATTATACACTCACAGATGTCATTTTCAAGGTGATTCTTTAATGTGATGTTTGGCAGGGTGGCAGAGTGCACCCATCAATTTGCAAATTGTTTGGATTCTAAATTATTTGCAATGTTTATTACTCAACCAACATGTGTGAAGAAGCTGGGACCTGCATTTAATTCTCATTTTTATAGATGTATTGTCTATATTTGTTCATTCACTCATTTTTTTCATCCCTTTTGTCCTTTCCCTCTTAATTTCTTTCATTTCTTTCAACTGGGAGAAGAATCATTTAAAGATCTCATTTTGGCTTGCCATTCTCTGAAGGATAATTTAAATCTCTTCTCTATACATAGATTTTTTTTCTAAAGAGTTTTTCTCTAGAATAATTTAGATTTTTCTGTATTGTGAATATGCTTGTCCATATTCTTTGTCATGACATTTCATGCCTTGGGAAGCTGCATTCAAAAACACAGCCAACATCTGAGAAGATGTGAACATCTTTAATGAATTAATAACTTCTTATATTTCCCATAGTTATGTTGTCTTTTCTGTGTTGAAAAAAGAGCCTAGGACAGACTCTGGGAGAAAATGTTAAGTTCAAAACCTCAGCCTGACTTGAAAAAACTCTTTAGATTTCATTCTTTCTCACTTTACTAATCTCATCTCTGATTACATTTCCCATGCACCTGGCATTTTAATCTTATTGACTTATAAACTATCTTCCAAAATCCTGATTCTTTTCTTGCCTCTCTTTGCTCAAGCTACTCTTTTTGCCTAGAATATTCTTTGCCACCCTATAAACCTAACAAAAATATTTTTGAAGCCCACTCAAGTTTCACTCTCCAAGATGTTCTCAGATACACCTAAGGTTATTTATTTATTTTTTTAATATGCCTTTCTTTCTACTCTAGTATGTATTGTAACCCCATCAGAGCTCTTACTATGATCTTCCCAGAATCAAAATTTCTCTATTTCTCTGTGATTATTTATTTAACTGTAAGCTTCTGAAGATTAATTTAATTTTTAGTCATTATGGAATACATGGTCCTGCAGAATGTGTTGCGAGGGTGAGTTTTAACTACCTGCATGCTGAAGGAATCATTTTGCAGTAGCTAAAGAATCTAAAGTTGAGGCTGTGTTCAGATTTTGCATACACACTTAAGACGGGCAAACCAATCTATACTGTTCACTTTCTTCATCTGTAAAATAAGAATAAAATCAGCTTCTTTATAGAACTGCTGTGGAGATTAAATACAACAATATTGTGAAGTTCAGTTCAGTTCAGTCATTCAGTCATGTCCAGTTCTTTGCCACTCCATGGACTGCAGTATGCCAGGCTTCCCTGTCCATCACCAACTCCCGGATCTTACTCAAACTCATATCTATCGAGTTGGTGATTCCATCCAACCATCTCATCCTCTATTGTCCCATTCTCCTGCCTTCAATATTTCCCAGAATCAGAGTCTTTTCCAAAGAGTCAATTCTTCACATCAGGTGGGCAAATTATTGGACTTTCAGCTTCAGCATCAGTCCTTACAATGGATATTCAGGACTGATTTCCTTTAAGATTGATTGGTTGGATCTCCTTGCAGTCTAGGGGACTCTCAAGAGTCTTCTCCAACATCATAGTTTGAAGAGACCAATTCTTTGGCACTCAGCTTTCTTTATAGTCCAACTCTCACATCCATACGTGACTACTGGAAAAACCATAGCTTTAACTAGACGGACCTTTGTCGTGAAAGTAATTTCTCTGCTTTTTAATATGCTATCTAGATTTGTCATAGCTTTTCTTCCAAGGATCAAGCATCTTTTAATTTCATGACTGCAGTCACCATCTGCAGTGATTTTGGAGGCCCCCCCCCCAAAATAAAACTCTCATTATTTCCCCATCTATTTGCCATGAAGTGATGGAACCTGATGCCATGATCTTAGTTTTTTTGAATGTTGAGCTTTAGGCCAGCTTTTTCACTCTCCTCTTTAACTTTCATCAAGAGGCTGTTTGTATTTCTTTGCTTTTTGCCATAAGGGTGGTGTTATCTCCATCTCTGAGGTTATTGATATCTCTCCTAGCAACCTTGATTTCAGCTTGTGCTTCATCCAGCCTGGTATTTCCCATGATGTACTCTGCACATAAGTTAAAAAAGCAGGGTGACATAAGTTAAAAAAGCCTTGACATACTCCTTTCCTAATTTGAAACAAGTTTGTTGTTCCATGTCTGGTTCTAACTGTTGCTTCTTGACCTGCATACAGATTTCTCAGGAGGCAGATCAGGTGGTCTGGTATTCCCATCTCTTCAAGAATTTTCCACAGTTTATTGTGATCTACACAGTCAAAGGCTTTGGCATAGTCAATAAAGCAGAAGTAGATGTTTATTTTTGGAACTCTCTTGCTATTTTGATGATCCACCAGATGTTAGCAATTTGATCTCTGGTTCCTCTGCTTTTTCTAATTCCACCTTGAATATCTGGAAGTTCACAGTTCATATATTGTTGAAGCCTGGCTTGGAGAATTTTGAGTATTACTTTGCTAGCTTGTGAGATGAGTGCAACTGTGTGGTGGTTTGAACACTTTTTGGCATTGCCTTTTTTTGGAATTGGAATGAAAACTGACTTTTCCAGTCCTGTGGCCACTGCTGACTTTTTCAAATTTGCTGGCATATTGAGTGCAGCACTTTCACAGCATCATCTTTTAGGTATGTAAACAATAAAGAACAAAAAAAGTACAGGTTTGGATGATCTAATTTATTCAATTTGTCTGTTCTGTGCTTTCTGAGTGACATTCTACATACCAAACTTTTTCTTTCCTTCATATACTTATTGACCAAATTTGTATTGTCTACTACTTAATTTGATAATGTATACCTTAACTTCTAATTTATATATATTTAATATTTAAAATTAAATGCTACTGCTACTCATACTTGCTTCTTATGATCAATATAACACCATTATAATGATAAGGAATCGGTCAGTTTTCTTTCCAATTCCAAAGAAAAGCAATGCCGAAGAATATTCAAACCTGTACAATTACACTCATTTCACATGCTAGCAAAGTAATTCTCCAAATTCTTCAAGCTAGTCTTCAACAGTACGTGAACCAAGAACTTTTAGATGTACAAGCTGGATTTACAAAAGTCAGAGGAACAAGAGATCAAATTGACATCTGTTGGATCATAGTGAAAGAGAGGGAATTCAAGTAAAACATCTACTTCTGCTTCATTGACTACACTAAAGCCTTTGACTGTGTGGATAACAACAAACTGTGGAAAACTGCTAAAGAGATGGGAATACCAGACCACCCTACCTGCCCCCTAAGAAGCCTGTATACAGGTCAGAAGCAAGAGTTAGAACAGACATGGATCAATGGACTGGTTCAAAATTTGGAAAGGAGTAGGACAAGACTACAGAATGTCACCCTGCTTATTTAAGTTCTATGTAGAGGACATCAGGCAAAATGCCGGGCTGGATAGATAAATCACAGGTTGGAATCAATATTTCCAGGAAAAGTGTTAACAGTACAAGATATGTAGATTATACCACTTTAATGGCAGAAAGTGAACAGGAACTAAAGAGCTTTTGATGAGAGTGAAAGAGGAGAGTGAAAAAACTGGCTTAAAACTCAACATTCAGAAAACAGAGATCATGGCATCCGGTCCCATCACTTCATGACAAATAGATGGGGGAAAAGTGGAACAGTGGCAAATTTAGTCTCTTGGCTCCAAAATCACTGCAGACAATGACCGCAGTCATGAAATTAAAAGATGCTTGCTCCTTGGAAGGAAAATTATGACCAACCCAGACAGCTTATTAAAAAGCAGAGACATCCCTTTTGGACAAAGGTCTGTCTAGTCAAAACTATGGTTTTTCCAGTAGCCATGTATGAATGTGAGTTGGACCATAAAGAAGGCTGAGTGCTGAGAATTGCATTGTGGTACTGGAGAAGACTCTTGAGGGTTCCCTGAACAGCAAAATCAAACCAGTCAATCCTAAGGAAATCAACGCTGAATATTCATTGGAAGGACTGATGCTGAAGCTGAAGCTACAATACTTTGGCCACATGATGGGAAGAACCGACTCATTAGAAAAGACCCTGATGCTGGGAAAGATTGAAGGCAGGAGGAGAAGTGAGCAACAGAGGATGAAATGGTTGGATGTCATCACCAACTCAATGGGCATGAATTTGAGAAAACTCTGGGAGATATGAAGAACAGGAAAGTCTGGTGTGCTGCAGTCCATGAGGTCCTGAAGAGTGGGACATGACTTAGTGACAGAATAACAACTGTGACAATGGGAGCTATGTGGTGGTTTCACGTGCTAGTGATCAGAACAGTGGAGGGGTGTTTTCAGGGCAGCAGGTGTATTCTAGTGATAGCTACAGAAAGTTGAGTTTTTCTAGTCTAGGTCTTGAAAACATAGGTTATCATTTTAAGAAGAGAAAGCTATCAAGCTCACATAAATGTTGATGCCATTAAAATACATAAAGCTTAGTATATTTTTCACTTTACTGTTTCTAGCACTGCTCCAAAAAATAGGCAGGAGAAGGAAAGTAAGAGAAAAATGATCAAAGGTAGACTGGTTTCTTCACTTGCTTATCATATAATTTAGCAAAAAAACAAAACAAAGCACACAAGCAAATGTATATATTATAAGTGACTGGGCAATGATGAGGAAGTTAGAAACAGACTGTTAAAAAAGATGGTGATTAAGAGTAGATTGTAGTTCTCCAGGCTAGGCTTTGTTTTCTTTTAAGTTCTCTTAGTTTCCATTGAGACCAAAGTCATCTTGCTCTGCTGAATATCATGGTGTATTTGTGGTGCTTCTCAGATCATATCGTAAATAGTTTCTGTTACCTCACCTTCCTGGAAACCTGAAATCTCATATTGCCCTGGTCTGAGCTCTTTTCCAGGGAAGCCTATTGTGACCCTCTGTTGTTAGAGATAATTTCCAGGCTATTATTTAATACTGCCTCTGAGTCCCATATCTTCATTCCTCCTGGTTCTCCTAGATGCTAACTCTCTTTTACTTTTTTAGATTATTAGATTGTTCAAATAATCATCTTGCTTAACACCTAAATGCTGCAATATTTTTACATACAATATCATATTATCCAAATACCTCCTTTTTCTTCATGGCCCAAATCTCAGTAGTGCATCTGCAAATATTCAGGAAGAAAATGAGACTTCCTAACTCAACAGAATCTTTGATTCAGTTGGTTTCACCTGCTGTGGAAGAAATGCATTGAGGTTTAGGATTTGCATTTTTAGCAGATTTTGCAAATTAAATAAATTCTCCTTTTTCAATTGCCCCAACCATACGTCCATTGTCATATCCTGGTCCTGAGTGTGCTGTGGATATTCAATATATTGTCTCAGTACACAGGTTATTAGCAAAAGGAAATTGAGATTACCTTGCTGAGGAAATGAAATAGCAATAAAGAGCCCAGATTGTTTACTTTAGTGCCAACAAAGTGCTGTTGATGCAGTGGCCTTGAGCAAAATTTATGTATTTTTGTAAAGTAATACTCACTGACCATCTGATAACATGCTTAGTTGAAGTTCTGTAGCAACATTTGAATAAACAATTAAAAAATTTTTTTCCTTTTAGAATTGTAAATAATTGGATCAAAAATCAAATATTGAAGCAGTTACCAAGTATTTGGTGTTCTAGAGTATATGTCCTTCAGTTCAGTTCAGTTGCTCAGTCATGTCCGACTCTTTGTGACCCCATGAATTACAGCACACCAGGCCTCCCTGTCCATCACATTCTCCCGGAGTTCACTCAGACTCACATCCATTGAGTCAGTGATGCCATCCAGCCATCACATCTTCTGTCATCCCCTTTTCCTCCTGTCTTCAATCCCTCCCAGCATCAGAGTCTTTTCCAATGAGTCAACTCTTCGCATGAGCTGGCCAAAGTACTGGAGTTTCAGCTTTAGCATCATTCCTTCCAAAGAAATCCCAGGGCTGATCTCCTTCAGAATGGACTGGTTGGATCTCCTTGCAGTCCAAGGGACTCTCAAGAGTCTTCTCCAACACCACAGTTCTAAAGCATCAATTCTTCAGCGCTCAGCTTTCTTCACAGTCCAACTCTCACATCCATACATGACTACTGGAAAAACCATAGTCTTGACTAGACGGACCTTTGTTGGCAAAGTAATGTCTCTACTTTTCAATATGGTATCTAAGTTGGTCATAATTTTCCTTCCAAGGAGTAAGCATCTTTTAATTTCATGGCTGCAGTCACCATCTGCAGTGATTTGGGAGCCCCCCAAAATAAAGTCTGACACTGTTTCCACTACTTCCCCACCTATTTCCCATGAAGTATTGGGACCAGATGCCATGATCTTCGTTTTCTGAATGTTAGCTTTAAGCCAAGTTTTTCACTCTCCTCTTTCACTTTCATCAAGAGGCTTTTTAGTTCCTCTTCACTTTCTGCCATGAGGGTGGTGTCATCTGCCTTATAGACTAATTAAATTCAAGAAGTAAATTGATAAAAGCAAAATCTAGCTATGTTTGTGAAATCTATACTATGGAGCAGAGCAGAAAGAGCCAAAACACACTGATCACTGAGAGATAGGATTACTTCAGAGGTCTTGTAAAGAATGTGTGTTAGGCTCAGTTGTGTACAACTTTGTGCCATTCTTTGGACTGTAGCCAACCAGGCTCTTCTCTCCATGGAATTTCCCAGGCAAGAATACTGGAGTGAGTTGCCATTTCATTCTCCAGGGGATCTTCCCAACTCAGGGATAAACTCTGGGTTTCCTACATTGTGGGAGGATTCTTTGCACCACCAAAGAAGCCCCAGAGAAGAAAAAAGTTCTACTACATTAAAAGAAGAAGCTGTGTATCATCAGGTGATATTAAACTACAGTTCAGTTCAGTCGCGCAGTCGTGTCCGACTCTTTGCGACCCCATGAATCGCAGTACGCCAGGCCTCCCTGTCCATCACCAACTCCCGGAGTTCACTCAGACTCACATCCATTGAGTCCATGATGCCATCCAGCCATCTCATCCTCGGTCGTCCCTTTCTCCTCCTGCCCCCAATCCCTCCCAGCATCAGGGTCTTTTCCAATGAGTCAACTCTTCGCATAAGGTGGCCAAAGTACTGGAGCTTCAGTTTTAGTATCATTCCTTCCAAAGAAATCCCAGGGTTGATCTCCCTCAGAATGGACTGGTTGGATCTCCTTGCAGTCCAAGGGACTCTCAAGAGTCTTCTCCAACACCACAGTTCAAAAGCATCAATTCTTCTGCGCTCAGCCTTCTTCACAGTCCAACTCTCACATCCATACATGACCACAGGAAAAACCATAGCCTTGACTAGACGGACCTTAGTCGGCAAAGTAATGTCTCTGCTTTTGAATATACTATCTAGGTTGGTCATAACTTTTCTTCCAAGGAGTAAGCGCCTTTTAATTTCATGGCTGCAGTCACCATCTGCAGTGATTTTGGAGCCCAAAAAAACAAAGTCTGACACTGTTTCTACTGTTTCCCCATCTATTTCCCATGAAGTGATGGGGCCAGATGCCATGATCTTCGTTTTCTGAATGTTGAGCTTTAAGCCAACTTTTCCACTCTCCTCTTTCACTTTCAACAAGAGGCTTTTTAGCTCCTCCTCACTTTCTGCCATAAGGGTGGTGTCATCTGCATATCTGAGATTATTGATATTTCTCCCAGCAATCTTGATTCCAGCTTGTGTTTCTTCCAGTCCAGCATTTCTCATGATGTACTCTGCATATAAGTTAAATAAGCAGGGTGACAATATACAGCCTTGACGTACTCCTTTTCCTATTTGGAACCAGTCTGTTGTTCCATGTCCAGTTCTAACTGTTGCTTCCTGACCTGCATACAGATTTCTCAAGAGGCAGGTCAGGTGGTCTGGTATTCCCATCTCTTTCAGAATTTTCCACAGTTTACTGTGATCCACACAAAGGCTTTGGCATAGTCAATAAAGCAGAAATAGATGCTTTTCTGGAACTCTCTTGCTTTTTCCATGATCCAGTGGATGTTGGCAATTTGATCTCTGGTTCCTCTGCCTTTTCTAAAACCAGCTTGAACATCAGGGAGTTCACGGTTCACATATTGCTGAAGTCTGGCTTGGAGAATTTTGAGCATTACTTTACTAGCATGTGAGATGAGTGCAATTGTGCGGTAGTTTGAGCATTCTACACTGGTCTCTATTGTCTGAAAGCATATCACCTTGAATCTCTATTATATTATGCAGGACATTGCTTCCACAATATATAAGGCATCAGCCATAGTTATAATAAATCTTCAGGGGGATGAATTCTTTTGTGAATTTCTTCAGTGCTTTTCAATACCATGAAAAATGTTGGGCTTTTGCTTGTAAATCTTACAGGAGATGTTGGGATATCTTAGAGGCACTGCAGAATTAATCCAGAGATGAAAATTGTTGGGAAAGAGGTCCTTGTGCATGTAGTCTTTTCACCCCCAATCAGCCGCATAAAAGTGGTTGTTGGGCTTGAAGTATATTTTACCTAGAGATGAAGATTCTCCACATCCCGTTTCTTATCACTTAGCATTCTCTTGAGTCATGTGGGCCACAGGTCACAACCCCACTGCAGGGTGGGAATGAGCTGCACACAGGTGTTGGGGCGAGAACCTTTTGGCCACCGAGGAGCACCACCAGCTATTGAAGCTGATCTTGTCCTTTACTTTCTCAAGGTAAGTAAATCATTATTACATCCAGTGTTTGACCGCACTGGGGCTCTTCTGGGTCCCTCTGCTTGCAAGATGCAGTGGGTAACAGTGTTTGGACTTCTACCCCTGGCATTGTGATGATCTTTCCTATCTGTGTAGGTGGAGTCTTCCCGGGACTGGTAACGTGTGCGTGACGATCAGTGACAGAAAACCCCACGACTTTCCAGGAATATATGTTCCATGAAGGAGAAGCAAATGGACTCGCACCTGTTTTCACAGATGATGCCTGGTGTTGAAAAAAGGAAGACCTATCTGCTGAAAAGGAAATAACCAAAAGAGAAAAACGTGGTATTTTTTCTTACTCCAAATTTTGCTCTTATCCTTCTGTCAAAAGATGGACTTGATAGACCATGAAAATGTTTTCTTATTCTATAGTCATGAGTATCTCATAAAATATCTTCTCTGAGAGCATCAGTTATTCAAAGTTTATTGCTTTAATATCAACAAGCTGTATATCATGCATCTCATTTTGGCCTAAAATGTTTATTTATGCAAAGAAATCATTATCTAACTGCATATCCCCCCCCCCTTTTTTAACACACTGGTTTTTATACAGCTAAGTTTACTATTTACTAGAATAGTCAATGTGGAGAAGGCAATGGCACCCCACTCCAGTACTCTTGCCTGGAAAATGCCATGGACGGATGAGCCTGGTAGGCTGCAGTCCATGGGGTTGCTAAGAGTCGGACACGACTGAGTGACTTCACTTTCACCTTTCACTTTCATGCACTGGAGAAGGAAATGGCAACCCACTCCAGTGTTCTTGCCTGGAGAATCCCAGGGACAAGGGAGCCTGGTGGGCTGCCGTCTATGGGGTCGCACAGAGTCGGACACGACTGAAGTGACTTAGCAATTAGCAATTCTGCTGTCTCAGTTGTGTTCAATTCTTTGCCACCCTATGGACTATATTGCCTGCTAGGCTCTTCTGTCCATGGGATTCTCCAGGCAAGAATACCGGAGAGGGTAGCCATTCCCTTCTCCAGGGGATCTTCCCAATCCAGGGATTGAACCTGGATCTCCTGCATTGCAAGTGGATTCTTTACTGTCTGAGCCACCAGGGAAGCCTCGCAGAGGTTACTAACCTTTATAAGAACTGCTTTTACATGAACATAAAATTAGAAAATTTTTCTTCTCCTCTCTCTTTCTTGAGAGTGAAATGTTCTATAGTCCATATTAGTCAGATTATTCTTATTTCATTAACTATAAGATACAAATAAATATTATATAAATATTTAATATATATATAAATATATAAATATTTTAATGTGTAACTTCATGTGCTTGCATCTCTCTCTTAGCCTCCTGCATCAGCAGGCAGGTTCTTTAACACTAGTGCCACCTCATATATATGAGGGAAGCCCTCATATGCATAATATCCTGTAAAATACTTGTGAAATCACTAAATAACTTCAAATACTGTAGTCATAAAAAACTTGAATACTTTGGGCTTATGATTCATGCTAAAATAGAGCAAAATTAATAATGATTTTGTGACAGTTCTTTGGATAACAAATAGCATATTTGCAGCAAATAAAAATGTAATAAGATAATTTAAAAATTCAAAATACATGCATGTATATACACACACAAACATAGTCAAGCTTTGCGATCTTGTGTTAGTTTTTTAAATTCTCTTTGCCTCAATCTTGCTCTTTATAAAAATGTGTTATTAGTAACATCTACCACACAGTTCTCTTCTGTGAGCTAAATGAAGGAATGAAAGTAAAATTCTTTAAAGAGTGAATAGCATATAGTGAAGAAATATTATTATTTATTATTTATGTGAGCTTTTCTGTTCCTGATTCTCAGTGTGGTACAATATGCTTTGATAACCACACTGACAAGGAAAAACAGAATTTTAAAGGGTTGCTAAATGTCATCTTATTGAAGCATTCAAAGACTCTTCTGCAAAAGATGTTTAAATATGATATCATTTCTGGAAACTTAAAACAGCTCGCTTACTCTATGTTATTTATTACTACTACCACTACTACTACTATTATTATTGCCAAGCCAGAGAACTATATCTATTTTGAGGTTTGATCTTTCAACGTTAAACCAAGAGAAGATTACCTAGCATATTAATGTCAAGTTGAAAGTTCTTGTCATTTGCTTATAATTATATTTTAAACCTAATTTTATACAATTTTAACAGGTATAAACTTAAAGAATACAAATTTGCAGCTATTTAAAAGATTTTATGCTTATGACAGTCTAAATCAACTCTGATTATCTCTGATATACTTTGTGTTTATTTATTGGCTGTATCAGGTCTCAGTTGCAGCACAAGGGTCTTCACTGAGACATGCATGACCTTTTGATGCTTCTCTCTAGTCATGGTGCATTGGATCAGTAGTTGCAGCACACAGGCTTAGCTGCCCCACTGCATTCTGATATATTTTTTCATTGTTATTAACTGCAACCCATAAGTAAGTTTAAGAAACACTGGTATTGACAGAAAATATAAGGAAAGGGAAATGAGGCATCAGCAAGAAGTGGAGGAACTGAGGCTGACTGCAAAGTACTTTGAGAAGTGTCTATTGTGGACATGGAGATTCACCACCAAGATCCCCCTGCAAGAGAGTACTTGTTGTCTTTGCTTTTCAGAATGCTCTCAGTGGACAGCATTCAGTTATTAGACTCTCCAGGGATTGCTGCCTTGGCCAAGCTCATGTCCTTTCACACATGGCCAATATCCAGTGACTGATCAAGATGGAAGTCTATTAATCTGGCTATTTCTACCACCCATGGGACAACTTTGATGGGGCCATTACAGCTCTGGATTCCCTGTGGAGTCCCCTGAAATAGTCGAGCCTGCGTCTGAGCTGCGCTTTCTGCTTAGTGCTGCGTCCTTCTACTTTCTTCCATACATATTGATCCCAAAGACATTCTGTAAGAAATATGGTCAACCCTAAGCTCCATTTAAGGTTTGCTTCCTAAAGTAGGGATAATGCAATGGTGTCTATTCCAAACTTTCCATTTTAAGAATGAAGTTCGTCTCTATCATATGCTGAGGACTGAGCTGCAATTGATTTTCATTTGACTTTTCATGTTACTCCCTCTAGTTTACTATTTCAAGCTGAATAATACTTCGTGTATATATAATAATTGCTTAAAACCATTCCTTGATGGGTAGAGAGCCTGAGTGAGATGTTCAGAAGCTCAAGATATCCAAAATAAAGAAAAGTGAAAGTCACTCTTTCATGTCCAACTCTTTTCTACTCCATGGACTGTAGTCCATGGAATTTTCCAGGCCAGAATACTGGAGTGGGTACCCTTTCCCTTCTTCAGGGGATCTCCCCAACCCAGGCATTGAACCCAGATCTCCTGCCCTGCAGGTGGATTCTTTACCAGGTGAGCCACAAGGGAAGCTCAGGAATACTGGAATGGGTAGCCTATCCCTTCTCCAGCAAATCTTCCTGACCAGGAATCAAACCACGGTCTCCTGCATTACAGGTGGATAGTTTACCAATTGAGCTATCAGGGAAGCCCAAAATAAAGAAAAACTTCATTAACAAGAACCAGATTTATCACTCCCAAAGATGCAAAGGTGATGCAAAGTATAAATAGACCAAAAAGTCTTCCTTTAGCACAGGAGATATTTATGGAGTAGATCAATAATTAAGTTCTTTTTCTTAAGATCTTTTTGCACATGTGTTTGTTTACACAAAGGAAAAAATGGAGAAAAATCTTGCAGAAATCAATAGGGGAAAATCTTGCAGAAATTTTTCTTTTTAAGACTTTCAAACAATTTTCTTATGGGGTGCTCCACTAACATGTTCTCTTTTCATCTTTATTTCCTGTATTAATGATTGACCTGTGTTAATTTGCTATCAGAATTGATGCACTCAGGCAGCTCCAGATGGTGGGCCGGATTGGTTGCCAAGCAATCTTACCTATGATGACCATTAGTGACTGGATCTTTGACCAAGTTTGGGGAGGACCTGAGTAAAAGCTACTTTTAACTTTTGTGCCTTTAAGGCAAAGAAAACATAGGTTATGGGAAGCAACTTTTAAGGCACTTAAGAAGCACTATCAAAAAGTAAGAAAACTGCACAGACTATCTGTGTTTTCTTCTTAGGCTTTAGGTCATTTATTTAAAAAAGATATTGACAAATTTTAAGCATCACATCAGGGTTTTATTGAGATTTAAATATATGAGGTAAGAGAATAAAAAAGCCAGTTCTTCTGGCTATATTTTCTAATTTTTAAAACACAGTGGTTATTTATCTCACATAAATAACATTATAGTTATTAATGTATTCTTTGTAGCAAGCTATTCTGTATAAGATCATAATTATGAAGAAATGGCTGAAAAATAATGTTTGAGAAATATTATCACATCTTTTTAGAACTGAATAATCCAACTTATAGCTATAACCATTAGATAAGTATTGATCATTTTAAAGCCCTGGGGAGGTGATGAAAGCTTGCCATTAAGTTTTGGAGCCATGAAGATTGTAGCTTATATTCTTGATTAGCAGTTAAATTTCTATTTTTATGTCCTTTAAATCTAAGACTTTTTTTCTAGAGAATATGGAGACATTTTCAACTCCTCTTCTGTCATTTCGCTATACATGGAGGCAGAAACAGATCAGAAACATGACACGTTTTGTTAAATGTGGTCTGCACTCAAAGGCAATTAGGGAGCTATTTTCGTAATTCTGTTCATTAACTTTTGTCTTCCTAGAACCTGTGGAGATAATGAAAGGCAGGCATGTTCACAATAGAAAAAGAGCCTGAAACTGTTGTTGAACATTATGCTTTCAAGTTTTTTTTTTTTTTTTCCTTTTCTTTTCTTTTTGGCAGAGCCATTTGGAACAGATAATTTTAAAAATCTTACGTGCATGGTTTGTTGGGTTTTCATATTTTTATCCCCAGTTAATAACTTGATTCTTAAGTATGTATGATCGTAGGTGAATGGCAGACTCTTTGCCCATCGTGGAATATTTATGTGATGAGTTTAGAGTGAATAATTGCCATGGAGAAATGCCAAACTAGTTGGGAAAATAACCTCAGAATATTGCTGAATGTGATGTTTCCATTTGGCAAAAGAGATCTAGTTAGCAGATGTGTGCATGTAACCAAGGCCAGTCAGAAGGATATGGTATTGATTACCTTTGAGACCAAGTTTCTTTTAAATGTCATGTTCCTAGGAAACCTTTTGAAGAAGATCAATGACAAATATGGGAGACAAAATTGAAGACCCCTGGGTAATAAGAATTGCAAGTACTGCAAACAACCTTTAAATGTAATAAGTTAAATTATATCTGAAACATAGTTCTGATATTTGATTTGTTGCTGCTTAGGGACTGAACAACAAAAGAGGATATAATTTTCTTAGGTCTTTAAGTGCATTAGACTTCCTTGGAGTCAACACCCACCCTTTATGTTGTTTACTTGTTGTAGCCAAGATTTTTATATTAAGAGTGACCAGGCATTTGTAGATTTGGCTTCCCATGCACAAGTGAAGCCCCATTTCTTTCTAATTATATCACCCAGATTCTATTGCAGTTCACTCAGTTGTGTCTGACTCTTTGCGATCCATGGACTGTAGCACGCCAGGCTTCCCTGTCCATCACCAACTCCCAGAGCTTAGTCAAACTCATGTCCATTGAGTTGGTGATGCCATGCAACCATCTCACCCTCTGTCATCCCCTTCTCCTCCTGCCTTCAATCTTTCCCAGCATTGGGGTCTTTTCCAATGAGTCAGTTTTTTGCATCAAGTGGCCAAAGTATTGGAGTTTGAACTTCAACATCAGTCCTTCCAATGAATATTCAGGACTGATTTCCTTTAGGATTAACTGGTTTGACCTCCTTGCAGTCCAAGGGATTCTCAAGAGTCTTCTCCAACATTCCAGTTCAAAAGCATCAATTCGAGAGAACAAGATAGTTGAGGAGTAAATGGATATAGAGTATGTCTCTCTCCATGGATACATCAGGGATACACCTTCAGACACAAAAGTGCATGCAGAACATCAACTGAGAGTGGATAGGAGTAGGCAATGGCACCCCACTCCAGTACTCTTGCCTGGAAAATCCCATGGACGGAGGAGCCTGGTAGGCTGCAGTCCGTGGGGTGTCTAAGAGTCAGACAAGACTGAGTGACTTGACTTTCACTTTTCACTTTCATGCATTGGGAAGGAAATGGCAACCCACTCCAGTGTTCTTGCCTGGAGAATCCCAGGGACGGGGGAGCCTGCTGGGCTGCCATCTGTGGAGTCGCACAGAGTCGGACACGACTGAAGCGACTTAGCAGCAGCAGCAGCAGGAGTACCTGACTAGCAGAAAAGAATATATAGAACCACACAAAACTCAGTAGGACAAGGAACTAGGAAGAAAAACAGGAGTGTTATTAGGACTGGACCTGCCCTCAGCGGGTAGGGGAACTGAAGAAGGGGTCCGATTCCCACATCAGGGCAATTGTCTGAGTCAGAGGACAAACATTTAAGACTGAGAGTGAAATAGCTGATCTGTGGCAGCCTAAATGGAAAGAGAATCAGATAGTTCTTGCCACAGCCATACATACTCTGGACAGGGACACAGGTTCCCTGGAAGGTGCAGCAGCTGGGAGCTGACATTTAGGAATTGTGGAAAAATCCAGGGCGAGGGTTGCTGTTGACTGTGGAGAGATGTATCGAGGGGATGTGAGGGAGGAGATTGTGGTGGGAAATGCCTGTGGAGGAAAGCTGGGCAGCCATGGAAGCAAGGCAACATTGCTGAGTCACGTGTAGAGGGGTGGAGCCATCACCATAGCCTTTCTCTCCCCACATGCCAACACCCGCAGCTGAACAATAGAGAGGTTGGCCCATCAAACGTCTGACATACTGAATTACAGAGTAGGACCCCACCCAGGGTGCCCCTTTAAGTACCTGAAATGATGATCTATAGAGTAGGACCCCAGCCTGGGGGACCCCTGTATGTGCGTGATGCAATGAACAACAGAGAAGGACCCCAGGTAAGGGAGCCCTCTAAGTGCCTGAATAGGCAGAGCTATGGAGAAAGACTGGCCAAAGAGGTCTTCTGATCGCCAGCGACAAGAGGCTCACAAAAGACACCGATAGGGCCATAACTCCTGTGGTGGAGGCAGTCCGTGTCCCTGCACACTTAGCGCTGCCAGGGTCCCCACAAGCCAAGCTGCTGCACCAGCTTCATGCTCAGCCTCACCGGAGCAGAGTTCACACAGGTTAAAAAGCCTTGCATCTCTTCTCCAACTGTTTCCAACCCTGTAGACTGTGGCCTGCGAGGCTTCTCTGTCAGGGGAGTTCTCCAGGAAAGAATACTGGAGCGTATTGGCCAATACTGGTTGCCACACCCTTCGAGAGCACTATATTTCCTGCTGCCCTAGCTGCCAACTTTCCTGAGAACCTGGTGCTGCCAGAACCCCTGCGATCCAAGCAGCTGCACCACCTCCACATCTGGCCCTCACAGGGGCAAGCCAAGTCCTCCAGGGCAGCCTCAGCAGCAAACCCCAGTGGACAAGCCACATGCAGAGGTGGAAATAGAACCACAATTGAAACCCTGAGGCAGTGTGGCCAAGGAAGAAGACCCAAAACCTTCCCACCAGCTGTACAAGCTGCAGGTTAAATCCACACGAACAACTAAACAGACTCTGTGTCTATGGAATATATAAAAGGACATTGAGAGTTCTGATGGCTGTGGACATTGGAGGCAAGAACCCATAGGAGTAGGACCAGATTAGAATCTGAGCTGCTCCCATCGTAGGTCCAGAGAGTAGTACAGTGTCAGAGGGCATCCTAGGGAGGTGAGGTGGACTGTGACTCCCAATGAGGGAAAGGACACTGGCAGCAGTGACTCAAGAAAAACATTTACTATTCTTATATTTTGACTTGTGATATAGATTTATTTTTTATTTTTTTCCTTTATTTTTTTCTTTTTGCTCCACTCTGCTATAGTTGTCAATTGTATTGACACTAGAAATCTAGTTAAGCTTTTGAGATTTTTTTTCCTCAATCACATTTTTTATTGTTGGTATAAACCTTTGCCTCTACACTGGGCCTTTGCATCTCTGTGGAGTTTTCCACCCCTCTCTCTCTCTCTTTTTTTTCTTTCTTCTGCCCTTTTTTTTCTTTTCTCTTTTTTTATAGTGTTAATTTTTAATTTTTTAAACATATTATATTATTTCTATATTTATTTCTTTGTTTGATTTTCTTACTGTGCTTTCCTATTGCAGTTAATCTTTAGTGTGTATAAATCTTCTTCATCTGCCTCTATTTAACTGTGCATATCTATTCTTTCTTTCTTTCCTTTCCTTTCAGCATATTTGTTAGTTTTGTTTTCATTGCTTTACTCCCCACATGGCACCTTGCTTTAGTTTTGTTTTCCAGTTTGTGCTTCAGATAGTTTTGTTCTTAACTGGTAAATATAATTTTTTATTTCCTTTGCTCGCCAGGTCAATCTGTACTTTATTTTTGTTGGACTCTTTTGACTTTGCTTATCACTGTATATGTGTATATTCCATTATTTAATTATTATTTGCCTGATTTTGTAACTATCATTTGGGGTTCATTTTTGGTTTCTCATTTTTGGGTATTTGTTTTAATCTCATTCAATGCCATAACAAACCTTTCTGGAATCTTTGTTCCTGACAACAGATCAAGCGCTGAGCCTTTGGAGTGGGAGCACTGACTCCAACATCCTAGACTACCAGAGAACTAACCCTAGGGAATATCATACTGTAAGAACTCACACAAAGGACACGACTTGAATACAAGACCCAGCCAACATCATCCAACCACCAGTAGCACCCTGTACAGGATGCCTCAACTAAACAACAAACAAAACAAAAATGCAAATCCAATCATCAGCAGACAGGATTACCACCTCACTCAGCCTTGCCCATCAAAGGAAACACAAAGAAACAAACAAAAAAACTTAGCACAAATCTCAGGCTATATGAAGCTTACACAAACCACTGGACCAAACTTAGGAGGGCAGAAACCAAAAGGAAGAAAAAATTCAATGTTGAAGCCTGGGAAAAGGAGACCTCAAACACAATAAGTTAAAAAAAAAATAATGAAAAGACAGAAATACTGAACAAATGAAGGAACAAACTAGAAGCACAGAAGTCCAAATAAATGAAGAGGAAATAGGCAAACTACTTGAAAGAGAATTCAAAATAACGATAGTAAAGATGATCAAAAACCTTGAAAACAAAATGGAGAAAAAGCAATAATCAATTAAGAAGACCTAGAAGAATTAAAGAATAAACATACAGAGCAAAACATCACAATTACAAAAATTAAAAATATTCTAGAAGGAATTGATAGCAGATTATCTGAAGCACAACGAATGAGTGAGCTGGAAGATAAAATGGTGGAAATAACTTCTGAAGAGCAGAATAAAGTAAAAAGAATGAAAAGAACTGAGGATAGTCTCAGAGACCTCTGGGACAATGTCAAACACACCAACATTTGAATTATAGGGATCTCAGAAGAAGAAGAGAAAAAGAAAGGGTATGAGAAAATTTTTGAAGAGATTATAGTTGAAAATTTCCACAACATGGAAAAAAAAAATAGTCAAAAAAGTCCAACAGGCACAAAGAGTCCCATACAGAAGAAACCTAAGGAGAAACACCAGTTCAGTTCAGTTCAGTCGCTCAGTCGTGTCCGACTCTTTGCGACCTCATGAACCGCAGCACGCCAGGCCTCCCTGTCCATCACCAACTCCCGGAGTTCACTCAGACTCACGCCCATCGAGTCAGTGATGCCACCCAGCCATCTCATCCTCGGTCGTCCCCTTCTCCTCCTGCCCCCAATCCCTCCCAGCATCAGGGTCTTTTCCAATGAGTCAACTCTTCGCATGAGGTGGCCAAAGTACTGGAGCTTCAGCTTTAGCATCATTCCTTCCAAAGAAATCCCAGGGTTGATCTCCTTCAGAATGGACTCGTTGGATCTCCTTGCAGTCCAAAGGACTCTCAAGAGTCTTCTCCAACTCCACAGTTCAAAAGCATCAATTCTTCTGCACTCAGCCTTCTTCACAGTCCAACTCTCACATCCATACATGACCACAGGAAAAACCATAGCCTTAGACACATACTAATAAAGACTAAACACAAAGAAAGAAAATTAAACACAATAAGAGAGAAGCAACAAGTAACACACAGGGGAAACTCAATACGCTTAACAGCTGATATTTCAGTAGAAACTCTGCAGGCCAGAAGGGAATGGCAGGATATATTTAAAGTACTGAAAGGGAAAAATCTACAACAAGATTACTGTACCCAGCAAGGATATCATTCAAAATTGATGGAGAAATAAAAAGCTTTTCAGACAAGCAAAAGTTAAGAGAATTCAGTACCACCAAACCAGCTTTACAACAAATGTTAAAGGGACTTATATAGTTAAGAAATATAAGAAAAGAAAAATCAACCCCAAACAATTAAGAAAATGGCAATAGGAATGTATATATCAATTACTTTAAATGTAAATGGAGTAAATGCTCCAACCAAAAGATGCAGATAGACTGAGAGGATACAGAAACAAGACCCATATATATGTTGTCTACAAAACCCCACTTCAGATCTAAAGACACATATAGAATGAAAGTGAGAGGATGGAAAAATATATTCCATGCAAATGTGAAGCAAAAGAAAGCTGGAGTAGCAATCTTCATATCAGATAAAATAGACCTTAAAATAAAGATTACAAGAGATAAGGAAGGACACTACATAATGATCAAGGGATCAATCCAAGAGGAAGACATAACAATTGTAATATCTATGCACCCAACATAGGAGCAGCTCAATACATAAGACAAACACTAACAGACATAAAAGGAGAAATTGACAGTAACACAATAATAGTAGGAGACTTTAACTCCCCCTCACAGGAACAGATAGAACATCAAAACAGAAAATTAATAAGGAAATATAAATCTTAAATGATACATTAGATGAGATGGATTTCATTGATGTCTTCAGGATATTTCATCCAAATGGAGAAGAATACACCTTCTTCTCAAGTGCACATGGGATATTCTCCAGGATAGACCACATCTTGGGTCACAAATCAAACCTCAGTAAATTTAAGAAAATTGGAATCATATTAAGCATCTTCTCTGACCACAGTGCTATGAGAGTAGATATCAATTACAAAAACAAAAAAAAAAAAACCAAAAAACAGAAACAAAACCAAAAAAAAACTCTAAGAAACACAAACACATGGAGATTAAACAATACATTTCTAAATAACCAACAGGTTACTGAAGAAATCAAAAGTGAACTCAAAAACTTCTAGAAACAAATGACAATGAAAACACAACAAACTCAAAACCTATGGGATGTAGCAAAAGCAGTTTTAAGAGGGAAGTTTATGGCAATACAATCCTACCTCAAGATACAAGAAAAACATCAAATAGGCAAGCTAACTTTACACCTAAAACAACTGGAAAAAGAAGAATAAAAATCCCTCAAAATTAGTAGAAGGAAAAAAATCATAAATATCCTAGCAGAAATAAATGAAAAAGAAGTGAAATAAATAATAGTAAAGATGAATAAAACTAAAAGCTTGTTCTTTGAGAAGATAAAATTGACAAACCTTTAGCCAGACTCATCAAGAAAAAAAGAGAGAAGAATCAAATCAACAAAATTAGAAATTAAAAAGGAGAGGTTGAAACAGATAATTCAGAAATACAAAGGATTATAAGAGCCTACTATGAACCACTATATGGCAATAAAATAGATAACATGGAAGAAATGGACAGATTCTTAGAAAAGTTCAGTTTTCTAAGACTGAACCAGGAAGAAATAGAAATTATGAACAACCCAATTACAAGCACTGAAGTTGAAGCTATGATAAAAAACTCTCAAAAAACAAAAACCCAGGACCAGATAGCTTCTTCACAGGAGAATTCTATCAAACATTCAGAGAAGAGCTAATGCCTATACTTTGAAACTCTTTCAAAAAACTTGAGAGAAAGAAACATTTCCAAATTCATTCTATGAGGCCACCATCACCCTGATTCCAAAACCAGGCAAAGACAACACACAAAAAAGAACACTACAAGCCAATATCACTGATGAACATAGACGTAAAAATCCTCAACAAAATTTAGCAAACATAATTCAGCAACACATCAAAAACCTCATACACCATGATCAACTTAAGTTTATTCCAGGGATGCAAGGATTCTTCAATATATGCAAATCAATCAATGTGATACACAATACTAACAAATTGAAAGATAAAACCATATGATAATCTCAATAGATGCAGAAAAAGCTTCTGACAAAATTCAGTACTCATTTATGATCAAAGTCTTAAAAAAATGAGCATAGAAAGAACCTACCTCTACATAGTGAAGGCCATATATGATAAGCCTACAGCAAACATTATTCTCAATGGTGAAAAACTGGAAGCATCCAGTTTCACCACTATTATTCAACATGGTTCTGGAAGCTAGCTACAGCATAGTTCTTCTAGCTACAGCAATCAGAGACGAAAATGAAATAAAAGTAATCCAGATTGGAAAAGAAGAAGTAAAGCTCTCACTGTTTGCAGATGATATGATACTGTACATGCTGTACAAACCCTAAAGGTAGAATCAGAAAACTACTAGAGCTAATCAGTGAATTTAGCAAGGTTCCAGGATACAAAATCAATACACAGAAATCACTTGCATTTCTATATACTAACAATGACAAATCAGAAAGAGAAATTAAGGAATCAATCCCATTCACCATTGCAACAAAAAGAATTAAATATCTAGGAATAAACTTACCTAAGGAGACAAAAAAACTGTACAGAGAAAAATTACAAGACACTAAAGGAATAAATAAAAGATGACATAAACAGATGGAGTGATATTCCATGTTTCTGGGTAAGAAGAATCAACACTGTGAAAGTGACTACACTACCAAATGCAATCTACAGATTCAATGTGATCCTGAGTTAATTACTGATGACATTTTTCACAGAACTAGAACTAAAAATTTCATAATTCATATGGAAACACAAAAGACCTTGAATAGCCAAAGCAGTCTTGAGAAAGAAGAATGGAGCTGGAGGAATCAACCTTCCTGACTTCAGATTATACTGAAGATTATACAGTATACAGACAAAGCTACAGCCATCAAGACAGTATGGTACTGGCACAAAAACAGAAATATAGACCAATGGAACAAGATAGAAAGCCCAGAAATAAACCCATGGCCCTATGGGTACCTTATTTTTGACAAGGGAGGCAAGACTATACAATGGGGCAAAGACAGCCTCTTTAATAAATGGTGCTGGGAAAACTGGACAGCTACATGTAAAAGAATGAAATTAGAACCTTCCTAAAACCATACACAAAGATAAACTCAAAATGGATTAAAGATCTGAGTGTAAGACCAGAAACTATAAAATTTTAGAGGAAAATATAGGCAGAATTCTCGATGATATAAATCAAAGCAAGATCCTCTATGACCCATCTCCCAGAGTAATGTAAATAAAAGCAAAAGTAAACAAGTGGGACCGGATTAAACTTAAAAGCTTCTGCACAGCAAAGGAAACTATAAGCAAGTTTCTCCCAACCCTCAGAATGGGAGAAAACAATAGCAAATCAAACAAGTGACAAAGGATTAATTCCCAATATATACAAGCAGCTCATGCAACTCAATACCAGAAAAACAAACAATCCAATCAATAAATGGGGAAAAGACCTAAACAGATATTTCTCCAAAGAAGACATACAGATGGCTAACAAACACAGGAAATGATGCTAATCATCGCTCATTTTCAGAGAAATGCAAATCAAAACTACAATAAGATATCACCTCACACCAGTCAGTATGGCCATCATCGAAAAGTCTACAAACAATAAATGCTGGCAAGGGTGTGGAAAAAAGGGAATGCTCTTGCAATGTTGGTGGGAATGTAAATTGATACAGCCACTATGGAAGATGGTATGGAGATTCCTTAAAAAACTAGGAATAAAATCACCATATGACCCAGGAATCCCACTCCTAGACATATACCCTGAGAAAACAAAAATTGAAAGAGACACATGTATTCCATTGTTCATTGCAGCACTATTTACAATAGCTAGAACATGGAAGCAACCTAGATGTCCATTGACAGATGAATGGATAAAGAAGTTGTGGTAAATATACACAGTGGAATATTACTCAGCCATAAAATGAAACACATCTGAGTCAGTTCTAATGAGGTGGATGAACCTAGAATCTATTATACAGAGTGAAATGATTCAGAAAGAGAAAGATAAATATCATATTCTAATGCATATATTGGGCTTCCCTCATAGCTCAGTCAGTAAAAAATCTGCCTGCAATGCAGGAGACCTGGGTTCAATTCCGGGTCAGGAAGATCCCCTGGAGAAGGAAATGGCAACCCACTCCAATATTCTTGCTTGGAAAGTCCCATGGACAGAGTAGCCTGGCAGGCTACCATCCATGGGGTCCCAAGAGTCGGACAAGACTTAACAACTAAACCACCAATGCATATATATGGAATCTGGAAAAATGGTACTGAAGAATTTATTTATAGGGCAGCAGTGGAGAAACAGACATAGAGAATAGACTTATGGACGTGGGGAAGGGGAGAAGGTGAGATATATGGAAAGAGTAACATGGAAACTTACATTACCATATGCAAATAGATAGCCAATGGGAATTTGCTGTATGGCTCAGGAAACTCAAACAGGGGCTCTGTATCAACCTAGAGGGATGGGATGGGGAGTGAGATGGGAGGGAGGTTCAAAAAGGAGGAGATACATGTTTGCCAATGGCTGAATCATGTTGAGGTTTGCCAGAAAAGAACAAAATTCTGTAAAGCAATTATCCTTCAATAAAAAAAAATAATTTTTTTTTAAAAAGCATCAATTTTTTGTCACTCAGCTTTCTTTATAGTCCAACTTTCACATTCGTACATGACTACTGGAAAAAACCATAGTTTTGACTAGATGGACCTTCCTTGGCAGAATAATGTCTCTGCTTTTTAATATGCTGTCTAAGTTGGACATAGCTTTTCTTCTGAAAAGCAAGCGTCTTTTAATTTCATGTCTGCAGTCACCATCTGCAGTGATTTTGGACACCACCCACCCCCCAAATAAAGTCTCTCACTATTTCCATTGTTTCCTCATCTATTTGCCATATTATATGTTTACAACTCAAACACAGAATTTACACCTATACTTGATTTACTATATTATAAAAGTTATATTGCTGTGGTTGTAATTTAAAACCTATGATAAAAAAGGGAAGTTTCTGTCAAAGGCTGGCATTGGCCTGAAGGGTTCAGATTTTGCACAATAGTTTTTCCTCTGTACCCCTACCAATACACATGAGAAGGATAACAGAACAATAAAAGCAAGGTTGCGAACCATAGTGGTCTATCACACCAACTTCTTTATGTATTACCTTATTTCACTCATTGAGTTTGCTCATTTGCTCTTCAATTCTTAGGAGAAAGGAGAATCCATTTCCCATGATTTAAATAGCTGCCAAGAAACAACAGTCATCAACAGCAAGGGTCTCCAGCCTCTGAGAGTGTGGTAAGTTCAGTTCAGTTCAGTCACTCAGTCGTGTCTGACTCTTTGTGATCCCATGGACTGCAGCATGTCAGGCCTCCCTGTTCATCACCAACCTCTGGAGTTTACTCAAACTCATGCCCATTGAGTCGGTGATGCGATCCAACCATCTCATCCTCTGTCATCCCCTTCTCTTCCTGCCTTCAATCTTTCCCAGCATCAGGGACTTTTCAAATCAGTCAGCTCTTCACATAAGGTGGCTAAAGTGTTGGAGTTTCAGCTTCACCATCAGACCTTTCAATGAATATTCAGGACTGATTTCCTTTAGTGTGGAGTGGTTGGATCTCCTTGCAGTCCAAAGGACTTTCAAGAGTTTTCTCCAACACCACAGTTCAAAAGCATCGATTCTTCAACTCTCAGCTTTCTTTATAGTCCAACTCTCATGTCCATACATGATTACTGGAAAAACCATAGCTTTGACAAGACAGACCTTTGTTGGCAAAGTAATGTCTCTGCTTTTTAATATGCTGTCTTGGTTGGTCACAACTTTTCTTCCAAGGAGCAAGCATCTTTTAATTTCATGGTGCAGTCACCCACCATCTGCACTGATATTGGAACCCAAGAAAATAGAGTCTGCTACTGTTTCCATTGTTTCCTCATCTATTTGCCATGAAGTGATGGGAGCAGATGCCATGATCTTCATTTTCTGAATGTTGAGCTTTAAGCCAACTTTTTCACTCTCCTCTTTTACTTTCATCAAGAGGCTCCTTAGTTAGTCTTCACTTTCTGCCATAAGGGTGGTGTCATCTGCATATCTGAAGTTATTGATATTTCTCCTGGAGTGTGGTAAATCTTTGGTTAAAACCTGTCTACCTTTTCATATTAGAAAATGCAGTCACTCACATTTAGGCAATTATTATTTACTCTCATTAACTGATGTTTGCTTACAAATATATACATGAATATATATTTGATGTTTTTTCAAAATAATTCATATAGGAGGATAATTCTTATGATAAACCCCTAAATGTAATTGAAATCAATGATATTTTTGCACTGACAGTACTTTTCACCTTGTCTCTTTTGATTCTCTGAAAATGGGGCCAATGTAGCTAATTGCCTGCTGCTCTTTGCAATCATATTTTCCTAAGTAACACTGAAGGAGTTGACCCTAAGTTAATTCCTTGCATCTTGAACTATACTCTAGTAGGTTGAACTAGTAGTTCTTGGGCACTGATTTGCCTCAGTACACTGGAGTGATACAAATGGGTTAAAGGTGCGCAATATATAAAGTTCCTCTGTTTCTGGAATGAGCAAGCAGGGCCTGGAGCCATCAAGGCTCTCATGGCTTGCTGCATGTTGGGTTCTCAAAGGAAAAAGATTCTAAAATGGAAATTTAAAATCCGTTGTTTTTCAGGGAGTGATCTTGGTGCCAGTGTGAGATGGAAAAGAAGCAAGATTGAAGAGATGGAGAATTCCAGTAAAGTCTTCAGCCAGTCCGAAAGGTAACTTCAGAGCTAGAAAATCTTTCTGATTTGTTCAAAATTGGACTGGGGGCACTGGGCCTTTATACACTGGAAACACTGTATATGCAAATAGACAACAGCTGCATCCTACTTAAAAATAGAATGATGACCCACAACCTGCAATAATCAGCCCAAGAAGCAACCCTCTACTTATAGCAACTAATTCAGTGAGTCAAGGGAAAAAAGCTCTGTAGAAAACTTACAGACATGGTTTACAGAGAGACCCAGGAAGCTGATTCTTGTCACACACACAAAAGAAGAACACATTAAGGATATACATTGTTTAAGTTATGACTTAAATTTTGTATTAAGTTGAATATCGGAAAGCTAGAAACTGAATAAAAATAAAAGGAACTACAGTCCACGGGTCGCAAAGAGTCGGACACGACTGAGCGACTTCACCTCACCTCACCATCCCCATGCTAAATATTTTATCTTTGATCATTCATTCACTTCTTTTTCTTGCTATTTTCTGAATAATTTCCACCTAACACACTTTCTAGAGTATTTCTCTTCTCATTCTGAACTCACTTTTCTCTTCCATTATTTGCATAATTAGGTTTGGGATTGAGAACAAACATGGTATACAAATGTGTGGCAATACTGTGTGTGTATTTTACTTCATATTTTATCTGATTTTAAACAGATTTTCAGAATTCCTTCACTAGAGAAGTAATTTATTGAGAGAACATTTACACTGTGATACTAGTTCAAAAAATTGTGACCAGAGTAACCATTAGGAAGAGGTAAAGAATGAATTTTTTCACATGATTTCCCCTTCTCATTGAGCCTGGAAGTATGAAGCAAGAATACTGAATATTTCAATATAATTCTGCAAAGCACATTTTCTTCATTTTACGATTCAAAGCAAAATTGCCAGTGGTAAAGCTCTGACTTACAAAGTCTATCACTTTAAACTATTCTTTGCAAGATATTCCCAACTCACAAGTTATTATTTTGCTTGCAGATCCCTTATTGATGCAATGCAAATTATTTGAATAGAATACCTTCTGGGAAATTTAGTCATCCTAAAAGTTTTATCCTCTTAAAGTATTGTTCTGATTATTAAAGAAAATTTATGCAAGAGAAAAAGAATTAACAAGGAAGGAGGTGTATAAACAACAGTGATTAAAATAGAAATTGGAAAGCTAGACCTTGTGGTTTCATATCTTCGCTCAACCAATTTTAGCTCTGTGACTCTGGGCAGGTTATTCAAACAATATCTTGGTTTCTTCCTCTTAAAATGGAGATAAGCATTTCAGAGTTTTTCAACAGTAAGTATATTAATATGGATTAAATCCTAACAAAATTGCCTGGCTTTGGAGTAAGGAATAGGGCCACCACACTTCACAGCTTCAGGGGCACTATTACCAGTGATTTCTACAAGATAGCACTCTCTGGAACAGCGTAACATAGGATGTGCCCCCTTGCCATTGCATTCCACACGATGCTAGTAAGCTCGAGGAAAGCATAGTTTGATGTTATTGTGATTCACGTCAGGACGACTACATGTCACGGTTCATTTGGGACAGTACCGGTTTCTGTATTATTGGTGCAACCTTTCTCTCCTGGAAGTGCTCTCATTTGAACGATCAATTGTATAGTCACTCTATTCATGGCTGTTTAGGCAAATCTTATTAGTGTATCTCTTGAGCTCTGATGATCTTTTCAAATCTCAAAGTCTATTACAGCAGTGCATGCATGCTAAGTCACTTCATTTGTGTCTGACTCTTCGCCACGCTATGGACTGTATACCCCACCAGGCTCCTCTGTCCATGGGAATCTCCAGGCCAGAACGCTGGAATGGGTTATTATGCCATCCCCCAGGGTATCTTCCTGACCCAGGGATTGAACCTGTGTCTGTCTCCTGTCTTGGCAGGAGGGTTCTTTACCGCTAGAGCCACATGGGAAGCCCTCTATTACAGTTCAGTTCAGTCGCTCAGTCGTGTCCGACTCTTTGCGACCCCATGAATCGCAGCACACCAGACCTCCCTGTCCATCACCAACTCCCGGAGTTCACTCAGACTCATGCCCATGGAGTCAGTGACGCCATCCAGCCATCTCATCCTCGGTCGTCCCCTTCTCCTCTTGCCCCCAATCCCTCCCAGCATCAGGGTCTTTTCAAATGAGTCAACTCTTCGCATGAGGTGGCCAAAGTACTGGAGCTTCAGCTTTAGCATCATTCCTTCCAAAGAAATCCCAGGGTCGATCTCCTTCAGAATGGACTGGTTGGATCTCCTTGCGGTCCAAGGGACTCTCAAGAGTCTTCTCCAACACCACAGTTCAAAAGCATCAATTCTTCTGCGCTCAGCCTTCTTCACAGTCCAACTCTCACATCCATACATGACTACTGGAAAAACCATAGCCTTGACTAGATGGATTTTAATCAACAAAGTAATGTCTCTGCTTTTAATATGCTATCTAGGTTGGTCATAACTTTTCTTCCAAGGAGTAAGCATGTTTTAATTTCATGGCTGCAGTCACCATCTGCAGTGATTATCTACTTGGCTGAATAAGATCAATTTAGTTTCTGAAAAGAAGGTCATTGATTTTGTTCTGAAGAAACCCAAATTCTTCGTTTCATTTTTGTTTTGTGTTACTTTTTCCAATGATTTATATTCTTATTTTTAGTCAACTCTCTGTAAAATAGTATTTTAGCAAAGCTTCATAATGTTGCTGTTGTCTGAAGTTTTATTTTTATTTTTCACCTGAGGTTTTACCTGTGTACCTAGTCAACTGTGGAATCAGATCAGCTGCCATTTTCCAGACAATATGAAAACAGTCTTTGATTTCCATGTCATAGCCTATATAGAAAATTTTATTTGCATTTAAGCTTAGGCCAAAATATAGAGGTTTGGGTGAGTCTACATGGGCTGTGTTAAAATAAGCCACTACATTTTATTTAGATTCTAAAATTATAAGGAAAGGTGCTTTTTGCTTTTTTGAAGATGAGTTTGCTTCTGTGGCTTCATTTATAAACCAGATATTATGCTCAATATGGTTATTCATAATCCTTCATTGTAATGGTTGACATCTGTTATAAAGGTGGTATGAATAGGTGGTAAGAAATGGCCAAAAAAGACTATCTAACATTTTTGCTTTTTATTGGCTAGAACATCTTTGTTGCCACTAACAAAAAGCTCATATAATTTAAAATTTTTAAATTATGTTTCAAGGGTGAAATTATTTTTTTTGAAAAGCCTGTTTTCCTTAAATGACAAATATATTGAAATTGCTTTTGATAAACAAATGTACTTTGATTCAAATTAGGCTTTTTGCTATAAAACTATTTAAAAGTGTTGATAAAAAATTCCTCAAATATTCATTGATGTTACTCAACTAGCTCAATATTTTGTTTTGTTGTAATTTAATTTAACTTTAATTTAACTTGATTTACTGGCTTCTTCCCAGTACTTCCCACTAGGCATGTCTTTCACTCAATGTATGTTTAACATTAAAATAAGACTCCCTATATTTTCTTCTCTCAACACTAAGTCATCTTTATCTTGCCTTAACCAAAACCATCTTCCAAAATGGTAACTTCCTACATATCTCTTTTACGTAGAAGCTCTTTACTGATTTCTCTGACTTTACTGAGAATTTTATGATTCATTTTATCTTTTCTTTTAGCGTATCAATTGCATTTCTTTTTAAAAGTTTTTTTTTTTTGCATTGTTGTCCTAGAATTTACAATATACATTTTAAATAATTGTAAGTCCATTTTCCAATAGTATTATACCACCTGATGTACTGTGAAGGTATCTTATAACAGTGTCCCCAGTTCTTTTCTCTGGTTCCTTGTGATATTACTGTCATTCATTTATTCTAGCCTTATAATGTAATGACTTATTGTTATTCATTGCTTTAAAAAATGATTATATTTTCAATTATTTAGGGATAAGAAAAGTGAATTTTTTTTTTTTTTTACTTCTTTTATTCACTCCTCACTGCTCTTCCTTTCTTCATGTAGATATAAGTTGCTAATCCTCATCGGGACTTCTTTAAAAATTTCTTTTGGGGTGGCTCTTCTGGCAATGAATCGTCTCAGTTTTTCTTTTTCTGAAAAAGTCTTTATTTCTCTGTCACTTTGAAGGATAATTTCCCTGAATGGAATTCTAGATAGACTTTTAAAAAATTATTATTCATGTAAGGCTTTGTGCTAATTAGACTGGAAATTGAGCTGTGCTTAATGTTTGTCATAGAAATAAGTGACTTGGCCTTCAAAGTTGTCTTCAGTCCTTGTTTTTGTCACCCGTATTGACTTTGAGCTTCCCTAAGTACTTCTCTTCTGAGAGATCTTGTGTCTGATTGCATTTCCAGCTGTTACCCAGTGTTATTATATAAGCCTTGCTGTAATGCATAAGATTCTGGAAGGCTATTATACATGATTGCTTTCCACCTTCCCAATCAGAGTTATGAAAGCCTTTCTTGGATCTTAGAGAATCTGGTGAACTTTTGAACTTAAAGGCCACAAAATATGGGATTTCTCCTAAAGTTATGGTCCCTCAATATTTCTCACTCTCATGCTAGTGAACATTGAGTCTAAATTAAGGATTCATATCACTCTATTGCTCCAGGGACTTTTCTTACAATAATTGGAACTTGACTGTGATTCTCTGAATGTTTGTCTTTCTAGATTTTAGTTTTGTTGTTTGTCCTGCTACCTCAGGTCTCTGATAAGTCCAAAAAGAAGAAATCTATTTATTGCCTTGTCCATTTTTTTCTTGTTGTAACCATGGTAATGACAACTTAGAAGTTCTTTACAAGAAGGAATTTAAACCAGAAGCTGAGACTATTACTTTTTAACCTTCTTGAAACAAATTTTAGTTCTTTTTCAATGACAATATTCCCTAATGGTACTTATGGGCTTGGACATAGACCATTCAGGCTTCTCACATTTATCAACTTGTGATCTTAAACTACTCACTTAGCTCCTCTTTTCTCAGAAATTTGGTTCATAACAAGGGAACAAAGATAATAGTGCATATTTCTAGTGGCTTTTGAGTTGACTAAATAAGAAATGAAATATAATACAACTACAATGCCTAACACAGAGGTTTCCAGATTATGTGAGATGAATAGATATAATTTTTAAAAATGTTTAGTTTTATTACTTTACACTGATTTAGTGTAAAGGCTTGATTTAGTACTTTGGACAGAGCTGAAGGCTTACTTTGCACATGGTTTCAGGATGAGAATGAAAAAAGATCGAGAACAAGGATATGTCACAGTTTTTACATAAACACAGAATACCTATAGACATATATATTGGTTTATTGTTTATTAGCTATAACATTTTGCTGAGTGTGTGAAAGCATTGGAACAAAGTGATTTTAAAGGGTTTTATTTTTCTCAAAATGTTTGAGAAATTAAAGAAGCTCCTAATTAAAAAAAAGCTTTATTTTATGCAAATTACATTTTTAACATTTTTAACAGTTTGAAACTTTAAATCACGTTAATTAAATGAATATAATAATCAGGGTAAAAATGTTAACTTATGAGTAAAATATTTCACTAAAGTAACTAAGTCTAATTATACAAGGGGAATCTAAACAAACATGATCATTTTACATAGATTCCATTGGAAATTGCCTGAACCACTTAGATAAAGAAAAGCTGAACTATATAAACATAAACAAATTAACATTATATACCCCACCTTTATTTAGAACAGTAACTGTTGCAGTTAGAGTATCATTAAAATTTAACTAATAATACTAAAAGTACAGGTGTGACAGCTATGAGAAAAGAGAAAGTGTTTTCAACTTTGCAAACAACTGTTAGTATTTAATTGGTTATGCATTATGATATCAAGAATGAATAAAGAATTATCATACAAATGAATCCCAATATAATGAATCTGCATCTGTAATCATTTATTTGATTTTCATTAAAAACCATTAGGTCTAATTTAAAGATGCTTCAGTGAGCATACATTTGTTGGGATTCAAAATGTAGAGAGGCAAATAAAATGGTAAAATTGCACTGTTTTAAAGGGATGAATAAAAGATACAATTTGATAGTGGAAATACCTTAGAACTTTATTTTTTGTATCATGTAAATGATGTTTAGAGTTGGAAGTGTTTTTGAAATCATTTATTCTTTTCTTGCAGAGTAAATGCCTCCTAGCCTAACAACTTAGCAGTATCTCTAGATGTAAATACAGTTTGCACAGTCCCCTTTTCATGAATTTTCCACTGACTACACTGTGTAGTTTTTCTCTCTGAAAAAATTAATTGAATGTAATTTGTTGAAAATAATTCATTGAATATAATTAAAATATCATTCTACTTTCTGTTGAATTCTATGGTTGTAATATTCATCTTCCTTCTGATCAGGATTGGTTCTAACTAGAAAGAAAGGCAGTTTAAAAACTTTTCAAGTGCAAATCTATTTTTTTCCAGAATCCTAGAGACCTCATTTTCAGACTGCCTTCTATAAATAAAAAAATAGAATTAGAAAACATGATTTAGTCTAATGTCATGTATCTAATGAAGTGTTTGAAAATGTCTAAAATTATTCATAATACTATATTCATAATTCATATTCAGAAGAACTGACTCATGGGAAAAGACCCTGATGCTGGGAAAGAGTGAGGGCAGGAGGAGAAGGGGACGACAGAAGATGAGACGGTTGGATGGCATCACCGACTCAACGGACATGAGCATGAATAAGCTCCAGGAGCTGGTGATGGACAGGGCAGCCCTGCGTGCTGCAGTCCATGTGGTTGCAAAGAGTTGGACATGACTGAGCGACTGAAGTGAGTGAAGTGATTCATAATGCAAAGTGAGTGTTGTCACATGCAAAGAGTATTAATAGAGTAAAATTTTATTGCACCTTTTCAGAACTTCTTTATATTTAGAATAAATTTAATTAAATGTTTTCTATATTTCCATTAAATTCTCAATTGGCTCTCAGTTTTTCCCAACAAATTAAAAGATGAACAAGACTAGCATTAACTCAGAATTTTTAAATTACACCTCCAAATTATCCTATTTTACAATAAAACCATTGACATCCGTGATTAATATTTCCAAAGGGAATTGTAGAGATAAAATATTCTCTAATGTTTTAAGGACACACACACACTAACAAAAGCAATAATAGCAAATGGTAAATAGAAATTCTCTCTCTCTCTCTCTGTTTTTTTCTTTTTTGAGATGCTAGACAAGAGTTTGTGATATTCACGCCTGATAATGAGATCTCCACTTTTTTGAAGGTGAGCAAATGAGCTTGAATGTGTTACTGTTGCAATAAGAAGCAACAAATACTAAACAAAAACAAACTGGGATAGGAGTACAAGGGGGAACCAAGATTGAAATTCTGTTTATCTCTACTGCAACCTTACTAGAGTTGGATGGAGAAACTGGAAATCTTAGGTATACATTCAGCTCTCCCTTGCCTTTGCATGCCTCACTTCTTCCTTGTGTATGTCACTCTCATTTTTCTAAGAACTGGCTTTCTTTGCAAGAGCCAGGAGATATCTGAATTATGGCTCAAAAAATTAATCACTGTAGTTCTATTTTTTACAGACTCTAAGTGATGATCACTTCTGGAGAGAGATGTTTCTCGGTTAATTCAATCAGATGCCTGGTCTGTTAATCATTTATGAAAAATGGGGTGAAGTTATGTGGTAAATATCTAACTTCTTGGAGGCATATCTTTGTCTATACGGAGTAGATAATTTCTAGATAATGAGTGATGGCTCCTGGACTTAATTGAAAAAAATATGTATCATGAGTATTTTTTCCCACAGTTAGGAGCATAAAGTTCAATATAAAAACAATGTTAAAGAAATAATTTTGAATAGATAACTTTTTAGAATAATAGGTATCTTCCCAGGTGGTGCTAGTGGTAAAGAACCCAAATAATAACTAATTTCTCACCTACCATTCTTTATTTGTGGAGGAATATTTTGTTAACCATACTAATTTATGGAGGGACAATATATAATAGTAATTCCATTTAATGAACTTATTCCAGGCTTCCCAGGTGGCTCAGGCGGTAAAGCGTCTGCCTGCAATGTGGGAGACCCAGAATCGATCCCTGGGTCGGGAATATCCTCTAGAGAAAGAAATGGCAACCCACTCCAGTACCCTTGCCTGGAAAATCCCATGGACAGAGGAACCTGGTATGCTACAGTTCATGGGATCGCAAAGAGTCGGACACGACTGAGTGACTTCACTTTTCTTTATTCCATGTCAGACTAAAATTATAAACGTCAGAGTACTACACATGTAATCAATTGAACTCACCATATAATTGTTCTATTAAATGTCTCATTCATCAAGCACTGTCCAAAGATCTGAATTTAGCTACACGAAAAAATTAACTGAAACTGCTAAGAGTCCACAAAAGTAAATGAAGGGTGCTATGGAAAAGTAGGGGCAGGGAGTTGACCTTTTTTGATACAGTAATCCCATTACATAGTGCTATAGATGAGTTATCTGACATTTAGCACTATTATTTCCTCAGTGTTCTGGAAGAGTAGAACAGAGCCTGAATTAGAAGTCAAGTATTTCTGATTCAGAAGTTCTTGCTCTTTATAAAGATGAGATAATAAAATTTGGAAGTTGCTGTGATGCACACAAAATCAAACAAATGATTATTTCCGGCATAGACTAGACCTCAGTGTTTGCTGATTTTGAATCACATGATTTCTCTTGCTGTGCATTTCCTCTACAGAAACAGAGGAAAAAATGCAGGAACAGTGGGTTCAGCTTTCTTATGAACTAAATTACCAAGAAGTACCAAATCAATTTAGCTTTTGTTACTAGCAGAAATTGAAAAACCTCAAATTCACACTTTTCTTTGGATTTACATTTCTGAGAAAAAATCAGTTTCTTGTAAAAGTGATGCTAGCAGAGATGGAATATTTTCAATTTTACTAATGCAGAGACATTTAAGGGAAGAAAGTCTTGATGATATATTTTAAAAATAAGATTCATTTCAGTGTCACTTCACAAATAAAGTAAGAAATGTCTTTGTTTAAAAAAAATCTGATTTTGTATGTCTTCTACAGTAAAAAATCGGTGTACTAACATCTGCCATTTTCATTGCTGAGCATAATCTAAAACTCAAATTACTATGAATTATGAAATAATTATCTTATTCTCTATGAAATAACTGAGATGTTAATTAGATGACATTTCTTATATAATTTCAGAAATTCATATTTCTTTCTGCTTATTTTGGGTGGAGAGAAGTTCTTTTTAAATTCTTAAGATTGTTTATTTTAATAAATCATTTTATAACAACTTGGTAGTAGCTACTTTGTGTGCTCACTCAATTGTGTCTGACTCTTTGTGACGCCATAGACTGTATTCTGCCAGGCTCCTGTGTCCACGGAATTTCCTGGCAAGAATAATGGAGTGGGGTTCCATTTCCTACTCCGGGGGATCTTTCTGATCCTGGGATAGAACGATGACTCTTGAATCTCCTGCATTGGCAGGCAGATTCTTTACCACTAGCGGCACCTAGGAAGCCCCAGGTAACAGCTACTGCTGCTGCTGCTGCTGCTGCTGCTAAGCCCTTCAGTCGTGTCCGACTATGTGCGACCTCACAGTGGCAGCCCACCAGGCTCCACCGTCCCTGGGATTCTTCAGGCAAGAACACTGGAGTGGGTTGCCATTTCCTTCTCCAGTGCATGAAAGTGAAAAGTGAAAGGGAAGTCGCTCAGTCGTGTCTGACTCTTTGCGACCCTATGGACTGCAGCCCTCCAGGCTCCTCTGTCCATGGGACTCTCCAGGCAAGAGTCCTGGAGTGGGGTGCCATTAGCTAAAATTTATTTGAGAAGTTATCACATGCTCACTAACGCCTCAGTTACTAAAGCTACAACTAAGGATTATACTGACCCAATATTTTAAAAAGGACACACGTGTATTTCAAAATATTACTGAATCTATGCAATGACAATAATTTTACTCTTTAGTAATAAAAAGGAGAAACTGTAAAGATGAAAGAGTTGGTCGCTCAGTCATTTCCGACACTATGAGACCCAGTGAACTATAGCCTGCCAGGATCCGCTGTCCACAGAATTCTCCAGACAAGAATACTGGAGTGGTTTGCCATTCCCTTCACCTGGAAATTTTCCTGACCCAAAGATCAAACTTGGGTCTCCTGAATCTCAGGCTGATTCCTTACCATCTGAGCCACCAGTTTACTTAGATTCCCTCTCAGTGATTCATTGTTTCTTAATGTATTTTATTGATAATTTCTGCTTGACTTTATACTCTGCATGTAATGACATAATTTATTCTACAATCACAAAGTTTACTATGGGAGGTTAATAAATATTTGAATACTTCAAAATATAATAATAAAAAGCAATAAGCTATATTTAGGGATCTTACAAATTCTCATAATTTTAACTTGAATATTGAGACTATCATAACATCTGGTCTTTTTAAATGGGAAAGTTTTTAATGCTGAATTAAATTTGAATATAGCATGGGCAAGAAAGTCAAGCACTTGCAATTATTCCGAGATTAATCAAATTAATGGAGATTATCAAGTTATATTTTCTTATGGTGTTACAAAGAGATGGATACCATATACAGACATTTAAAAATAATCAAATATTAGAAAAGACAAAATAATCCAAACTTTTTCTTGTAAGGGTTTACTTTAATCTTTATTTACTGTATTCTTTTTTCCAGATAGAACTTTTCTGTTTTGTCTGAGGCTTTAAGTGAATTAGATAGTATGAAATAGTAGCCTTTGGAAGGTCAGTAATTTAATTTGTTGCTGTTTACTTTCACAGATTTGAACGATGTGCACTGTGAAACATAAAAGCAAAAGTCACCAAGCCAGTGGAGTAAACTCCTGAGGATGAGGAGAAGGTAGGTTCACTGGGTTTAACTTCATTACACTTCACAGTAGTGAGTTTTTCTTTTGTTGTTGCTGGTGTTTTTTTACACAAATTGAAGATCTGTGGTAACTTTAGAGTTGTCAGATGATGGTAGCATTTTTTTCAGCAATAAAACTTTTTTTTTAAGTTAAGGTATGTACTTTTTTTTTAATTTAATGCTTTTGCACATTCAGTATACTACAGTATAGCATAAACATAACTTTTACACGCACTGAAAAACTAAACAAGTTTGTATGACTTGTTTATTCACTTTATTTCAGGGCTCTGAAACCAAGCACGAGGTGTGGCCAATTAAAATTGCGTGGGCTAAAAACTGGTGGCTCAGATGGTAAAGCGTCTGTCTACAATGCGGGAGACGTGGGTTCAATCCCTGGGTTGGAAAGATCCCCTGGAGAAGGAAATGGCACCCCACTCCAGTACTATTGCCCAGAGAATCCCATGGACAGAGGAGCCTGGTAGGCTACAGTCCATGGGGTAACAAAGAATCGGACACGACTGAGCGACTTCATTTTCTTTCACTTGGGCTAAAAAACAAAAACAAAAAACATCCCACGGCAGCACTTACTAGCTCTGCAAATACAGGCAAGTTAGTAAACCTCTCAGCAGCTAAGTTTCTTCCCCTGGGAAGTGGGGGTACTACTACTGCCACCAATGTCTTTGTTTCTTACTGGTTGATTCTACAGTGGGAACTCAATGTTATCAAAGCTGATAATACTTCATAATTTTATTGCATAATTACTTCTCTGTATAGTTCTGTTTTCTATATTCATTGTTGCAGATTTCTTGACTTCTTTCAAAAGATTAGACAGGTCCTATAATGAAATTCAAAAAAAGAAGGAAACATGTAGAGGTAGCTACAGATGTGAATAAAATGTAAAGATCTCTATTATTAAATCAGTTTACCCATTGTACTTGCTCTTCTTTTGAAAAAACTTCTCAGTTTCAGTTTCAAATCCTTTCAGTGAGATTTTGATTAACCATTGTGCCAAATTTGTATTACATAAATAATAAGTAACACAAAAGTGATAATAACTGAAATTATAGCAAGTATTTATAGAGTCACACAATCTGATATGTCTCTATATTTGCCTACATTACACATTTTCATTAATTGAATGAAGTATGAGCTACATCTCCATATTATAAAAGAGGAAACTACAGTTTGATTAACTATTACAGAGTAAGGGGAAAAGTATTGAAATTTGAAGCTACTAGGATCCAAATACCTTTCCCTCTTTCTTTATTTATATAAATATATTTCACAAGTTAGATCTGTATAAGTTGACAAACTCCCTTTTTATGTGTTTTGGATAAAAATAATAGAAGCTCTGTTTTATCATTTTTTAAGTGCAATATCAAAATTCATATCTACTATGAAAAAGAAAGAGATAACTACAGGCAAAAACACAGAATCTTGAAACTAAGTTAATTATGCTAAGTATTTAATTTTTTTGGATTAGAAACACTGTATTTATGAAATAGTCATTGTTCAATTCAATTATTTAAAAACAAAAGAGTTTTCATAAAATGGTCATAAAAAATTGTCTTAAATTACATTTTCTGGGAACCTAAATATTAGAAACATAAAACAGTGCATGATTTAGAATTCATCCTGATATGATGTTTATTTCAGTTTATTCAAATAAGTACCTAATGTTTTTAAAAGTAGATTCTTTTTATGCTAAGTTTGCATTTTACATCAAACTTGTGAATAAATCTGAAATTATTTCCAATGCTTTATTTTCATATAAATTCAGAAGTTTTTCCACATGATTATGAAGATAGATTTTTAGATTAACTTGTAGCTACTGAATTCTATTTAAATGTAAATGTGCTAATGCATTTTAGCTTGCAGCAATAGATTTTTAGAAATATAAATTCTGGATTTTTGCATTCTTAAAATTATGAATTGGTGTTTCCCTAATAGATGCTTCAATTTAGTGGACTAATATGATTAGGCAATAAGAATTATGTAAATATTCTTGAACTTTGGTGCTGTCACTTTTTATTGATAGGTACATTAAAAGTGCTTGCTTTAGTGTCTTATGTAATTTAGTTTTGTGCAAAACAAAGTAGAATAACTTACCAGAAATAAAAATCATTTTTTACTTATAATACTATTTCAGGGTGGGATGGGCTAAGCTGGTGTCAGACTGTCACTCCCACCAAGAATACCACACAAGTGGGTTAGAACAGAAAATTATTTGTATTTATATAATGATTCAGTGATGAAGAAATAAAAATTCAGTGGAAGGGCAAGAACCTCAAAGAAGTGCACTTAATTCTGTAGCCACCCCTGACACCAGAGGATTTGCCAATTTTGCTTATTCTCTGTGGTTGAGAATCAAATTTGCAGTTGTATAGGGCTCTTGATGAAAGTGAAAGAGGAGAGTGAAAAAGTTGGCTTAAAGCTCAACATTCAGAAAATGAAGATCATGGCATCTGGTCCCATCACTTCATGGGAAATAGATGGGGAAACAGTGGAAACAGTGTCAGACTTCATTTTTTTGGGTCTCCAAAATCACTGCAGATGGTGATTGCAGCCATGAAATTAAAAGACGCTTACTTCTTGGAAGAAAAGTTATGAGCAACCTAGATAGCATATTGAAAAGCAGAGACATTACTTTGCCAACAAAGGTCTGTCTAGTCAAGGCTATGGTTTTTCCAGTGGTCATGTATGGATGTGAGAGTTGGACTGTGAAGAAAGCTAAGCGCCGAAGAATTGATGCTTTAAAACTGTGGTGTTGGAGAAGACCCTTGAGAGTCCCTTGGACTGCAAGGAGTCCAGCCAGTCCATCCCAAAGGAAATCAGTCCTGAAAAGTCACTGGAAGGATTGATGCTAAAGTTGAAGCTCCAATACTTTGATCACCTGATGGGAATAACTGACTCACTGGAAAGGGGATGACAGAGGATGAGATGGTTGGATGGCATCACTGATTCAATGGACACAAGTTTGAGTAAACTCATTGGGAGCTGGTGATGGACAGGGAGGCCTGGTGTGCTGCAGTCCATGGGGTTGCAAAGAGTTGGACACGACTGAGTGACTGAACTAAACTGACACCACAAATAATTCTGACATCATTTAGTCATATCCAGTGTCTCAAGTGGAGAAGGAAATGGCAATCCACTCCAATGTTCTTGCTTGGAAAATCCCATGGATAGAGAAGCCTGTGGGATACGGTCCATGGGGTCACAAAGAGTCGGATAGGACTGAGCATTTACAAAATGTCTCATGATATAATTAAATAACATAGATACAAATCACTCAATAAATTATCCTGCTCCTATTAAATAGTGCTTATTTACTATTGTTAAATAATAGCCATATATTGTTATTCAAGTAAATGATAAGGGGCAGAAATTGTGTGAACTGTCCCAACAGTGATCTGAACCTATGACTGTCACAGTCATTAAATTTGGAACAGAGTTGTTGACCTGCCTCAAATACCATTCGGTAAAACATCAAATCCAAGGAACTAGCTAAATTGATAGCATATCCGTGGACAAAGTGGCTGAATACTAAGAATTATTCCACCGGCAGAGGTGAAAGATGAGACAGCCACTCTGGTTCTCATATATCTTCCTAACAATCCAAGAGCCTCTTCTGACCTGTCCCTTAACACACTAGAGATAAAAGCTTTCCCAGTGCTTTTTCTCAACAAAGCTCTCTGGTCTTTCAATTTCAAATGTGAGAAGAGACAAATGCAGCTGCCCACATTCAATGTCTATGGCTTAAAATGTTTGACACCTTCTTTAGAGCACTGGCTACTGAAAAATCTCAGGGGAATGCAGGACACAAGATTAATAAATTTCAGTGCAGTTAGGATTCTGTGTGATTGCATGCTTGTACAATGTTGTTCAAGGACACGCATCTTCTTCTTATGGTTTCTAAGAATTTGTTGTTCTAACAGAGAAAACAAGCAAATATGTGATGGAATATCATTTAGTGATTGCCAGATCTAAGCTCATTTTTCAGTGTGACTTTCCAAAAATGGCCCAAAAAACCACAGGAAGAAGAATAGTTAAAAATGAGTTTAAGGAAAGCTTCTGGAATTGTGGTGTAAAGAGCTCCATAAATGATTTTTGCAATGAAACTACAATAATGGTTGAAAGTTATGAAAGAACAGCCAGTTAATATCAGGGAAATTATCCTAATGACAGAAGAGAGATGCATACTATAGACACAGATCACAAATGGGATGCACTTATACACGGGTTTCTTAGTGATCCCAGAAGAAAGAATATTTTGCTTTGACTGAGTGTGTGCCATATTTCTGTCAGTGAGCTAGGTATTTTATTTATTATTTATTTACATATTTTTGGTTGCACGGGGTCTTTGTTGCTGTGTGTGGGCTTTCTCTAGTGGTGATTTGTGGGGGCTACTCTCTAGTTGCGGGGCATGGGCTTCACGTTTCTGTGGCTTCTCTCGCTGCAGAGCATGGACTCTAGCGTCTCAGGCTTCAGCAGCTGTGGCATGCAGGCTTAGTAGCTGTGGTGCGTGGGTATAGTTGCCCAGTGGTATGCGAAATCTTCCTGGACCAACAATAGAACCCATGTTTCCTGCATTGGCAGGCAGATTCTCATCCAGGGAAGTTCTAGCTATTTTTAATACATGGTATTTAATTGATATCTCACAAAAGCTCCAAGAAGTTACTACAAGTTAGTTCATTTCATAAATTTCACTTGAAAAGAAAGATCAATTCATTCACTGCCAGCTGTATTTATTGATTACTCTCTATATGCCAGATCCAACCAGTCCATCCTAAAGGAAATCAGTTGTAAATATTCATTGGAAGGACTGATGTTGAAGCTGAAACTCCAATACTTGGCCACCTGATGCAAAGAACTGACTCATGTGAAAAGACCCTGATGCTGGGAAAGATTGAAGGTGGGAGGAGAAGGGGAGGACAGAGGATGAGATGGCTGGATGGCATCACTGACTCGATGGACATGAGTCTGAGTGAACTCCAGGAGTTGGTGATGGACAGGGAGGCCTGGCGTGCTGCAATTCATGGGGTCGCAAAAAGTTGGATACGACTGAGTAATTGAACTGAACTGAAGTGAACTGACTGAAATTCAAACCTCCATGTTCTGACCTAAGAACCTATACTCTGAACCTCTCTGCCATGCTGTCAATGTGTAAAATAGAAACAGAACAAGCCATTTTGGTGCTGGGAGAAGTATACAGAGAAAGTATTTATCAAGAAGAGACACTGAGGTTGAGGCAGGTTGAGCTATGAGGAACTTGTATTAAGTTGTTTCAGTCATGTCCAACTCATCGTGACCCTATGGACCTTAGCCCACCAGACTCCTCTGTCCACGGGATTCTCCAGGCAAGAATACAGGAGTAGACTGCCGTGCAATGTGCCATGGGATCTTCCCAACCCAGGGATCGAACTCCTGTCTCCTGCATTGGCAGGTCGGTTCTTTACCACTAGCCCCACCATCTAGTGGTTACTTAACAGAAGAGAGAAGAGAAATAGAGTAAAGATTTATCACACACACACACACACACACAGAGGAAGTTAATCATCAGTTTTAAGAATCAGATGAAGGTCATGCCTCAGTTGGTAATTTCTAACCACTGCTGTACTTTTCTAATACTGCTTTGATTTAACTTCACTTCTTATTTTTCATTATTTCTGTGATTCTTTTTTAACTCCAAGTGTGAGAAAAGTTAATAAACTGATATAGGAAATATCTATTATTTCCACTCAGTATCTGTAATGAAGCTGTATTGGTGTGTTTAGAGGTTTTCAGTAAAAGCCGTTAGCCAATGTCAACTAGTGAACTGGGGAAAAAAGAAATGTGTTCATCTGACGAAAACACTTGGTAAGTAATCTGTCTTTTACTCCACATAAAGACAAGATTGCTGAACCTGAAACTCATTTTATATTGCAACTTTATGTAATGAATATATTATTTTATGACTTTTCAAACTGTTTAGTCATAATTATAGTTTCTATATTACAAAACATTCATTTTGTCCTTCTAAAAGAACATCATTTTTTTTTTTTTGGTAAGTCTCTAAAGAACTCTAATTAATGAATGAAACTACTTGCTTGTCTGTCTTTATAACATCGTCTCAAAAGTAAGCCCTTTTGGGAAATAAATAGTTTATACATAGAAGTTATAATGAGCCATTATACAATATTTACATTTTCTCTAATTTTGAAGTACATGCAAGTAAGTGTGATTAAACAGAAAACAATTAAAGATGTGATAAAATAGTAACAAAATATTTATGTACCAGATATTTTCCCAAGCTTTTGGATTTATATTTGAATAATATTTTAAAACAATCTATAATGAGAAAAAAACTGTATTAAAAGTACATACTCATTTATATACATACGGTCATGTTGTTAATAGCAGTTTAAATAAGTAGTAGATTTGAAAAGAACAAGTTTCTTGGTATCTAATTTGAGATGGGAAGACTCTGACATATAGTTTTTCACTCACACAGTGTATCTAAAAACACTGTGGGCTAATAAGAGAAGTTATATTAATGAAGTGTTCACAAAAATGTGGTTTTGAGGGTAGGTCGCCCAGGCTTTCCTGATAGCTCAGTTGATAAGAATCCACCTATAATGCAGGAGACCCCAGTTCAATTCCTGGGTCAGGAGAAGGGATAGACTATCCAGTCCAGTGTTCCTGGGCTTCTGTTGTGACTCAGCTGATAAAGAATCCCTGGCAATGCAGGAGACCTGAGTTCAATCCCTGGGTGGGGAATATCCTCTGGAGAAGGGAAAGGCTACCCACTCCAGTATTCTGGTCTGGAGAATTCCATGGACTGTAAAGTCCATGGGGTTGCAAAGAGTTGGACATGACTGAGCGACTTGCACTTCACTTGACACATTTGGGCTTTCCGGTGGTTCAGTGGTAAAGAATCTGCCTGCAATGCAGGAGATGAGGATTCGTTCCCAGGGTTGGGAAAATCCCCCAGAGAAGGAAATGGCAACCCACTCCAGTATTCTTGCCTAGAGAATTCCAGGGAGAGAGAAACCTGGTGGGCTACAGTCCATGGGGTCACAAAAGAATTGGGCATGACTAAGCAACCAACAACAACAGGGGCAACTTGGCACATTTGAATCACAGAAATGAATCTGTAGACCTTTCCTTCTGTCTATTTCTGCACATTCAACCTCCTGGACAATTATGGCAAATTATCCACTTCTGCTCTTCATCTCTGAGCTTTGCGTATTCTGCTGCCTTGGCCTAGAGCACCCTTTTCAATCTCTTCTTTTCCTCACACTTGTGCCTCTTACGTTGTTTAATATTTCAGATCCAAACTCCCTTCCTTTGGACTTTTCATTGTTCTTCCTCTTCTCATATATCATTTGATCACATTTTCTATAGTATAACTTTTTCTGTGAAATTGTGACATTTATTTACATGCATATTTTCCCCAGGACTACCTTAGAATAAAGGGAACATGCTCTAATCATCTGTTTATCCTTCATTGCTGGTACAGTAATTAGAATGTGGTGTTTGATCAATGTTTGCAGAAGGAAGTAAGGATGAGTAGCTGTGTACAAGGCAGACAAAGTAGGGCTGTGGGGTTCCAGGCATGGGAGCAGTGTATGCATGGGTGAAGGAACACAAGAGAGCACATGTCTCTTGGCAACAGTGACTTATCCAATGTGCATGGAGCAAGAATGCTGAAGAGGAGAGGCTTAAAAGGAAAAATAGGACTCTCGACTGTGAAGGGCCTTTCTACTTTGCCAAAAAGTATTTTGGTGTCCTATAGATGAAGAGGAGACCTGGAAAGATTTAAGCCAGGAAATGAGATGATCAAGTCAGTATTTTGAAGAGAGAATCAGTTGGTGGTATGATGATGAACTTTTATCTCTAAGATGTGGAATTAGAAAGGCTGATTACAAGTGATGTTTTGTGAAAGAGGAACAAAGTTAATTAAGAAGACACTTTGAAGATGGATTCACAAGATCTGAAGAGGGTATGTTGTCTAGAAATTATTTTCAATGGAGTCTTTTTGATGTGGTCAGATGGCATATTGTCCTGTACTAAGCAATGCCTACTGTGATTTTCAGTAAAATAATGAGATATTATTGTTGGACAGGGCTATGTGCCTGGTTGGACAGCCCATATCAAGAGGAAAACTATAGCAGTTGTCTTCCACCACCAATGGAGGTGAATCTCTCCAAAATCTGGATTCTTTCTTTTTGGAAAAGATGGTGAGTAAAATTCAGTTTGACACTGGAGTTTTCAGATGAATTCAAAGGGCTTTTATTTTCAATTTGGGGAGTAATTAAGATATTATCACTATTTTTAGGGCTTTGCCTTGAAATAGCTTTAATAAATCTGTTCATTAATGTATGCAAATGCACCAAATTATCTTTTTCTTATATCTTAGTGAATTATTTTTTAAATTAATTTTTATTGAATGTAGTTGTTTTACAATGTGTTAATTTCTACCGTACAGCAAAGTGAATCAACTATAGGTATATATAAATCCCTCTTTTTTGGATTTCCTTCCCATTTATACCATCATGGAGCATTGAGCAGTGTTTCCTGAGCTATATAGTAGGTTCTCATTAATGATCTATTTTATACATAGTATCAAGGGTGTATATATATCAATCCCAATCTCCCAATTTATCTCACCACCAAATTATCTTTTATAAAAATAAAATATGTATCCTTGAAGAAGGATTATTATTATTTAACTTCTATGCAGAGTACATCATGAGAAATGCTGGGCTGCATGAAGTACAAGCTAGAATCAAGATTGCCAGGAGAAATATTGATAACCTCAGATATGCAAATGACACCACCCTTATGGCAGAAAATGAAGAACTAAAGAGCTTCTTGATGAAAGTGAAAGAGGAGAGTGAAAAAGTTGGCTTAAAGCTTGACATTCAGAAAACGAAGATCATGGCACCTGGTCCCATCATTCATGGCAAATAGATGGGGAAACAATGGAAATAGTGACAGACTTTATTTTTGGGGCTCCAAAATCATTGCAGATGGTGACTGCAGCCATGAAATTAAAAGATGCTTAGTCTTTGGAAGGAAAGTCTGACCAACCTAGATAGCTTATTAAAAAGCAGAGATATTACTTTGCCAACAGAGGTCTGTCTAGTCAAGGCTATGATTTTTCCATAGTAGTCATGTATGGATGTGAGAGTTGGACTATAAAGAAAGCTGAGCACCAAATAATTAATGCCTTTGAACTGTGGTGTTGGAGAAGACTCTTGAGTCCCTTGGATTGCAAGGAGATCCAACCAGTTCATCCTAAAGGAAATCAGTCCTGAATAGTCATTGGAAGGGCTGATGTTGAAGCTGGAACACCAATACTGTGGCCACTTGATTTGAAGAACTGGCTCATTTGAAAAGACCCTGATGGCTGGGAAAGATTGAGGATGAGAGGAGAAGGGGACGACAGAGGATGAGATGGCTGGATGGCATCACTGACTCGATGGACGTGAGTCTGAGTGAACTCTGGGTGTTGGTGATGGACAGGGAGGCCTGGCATGCTGCGATTCATGGGGTCGCAAAGAGTCGGACACGACTGAGCCACTGAACTGAACTGAACTGAAGGCCTCTCCTCTTGGCTTGCAGATGGCTGGCTCCTGACTGTGTCTTCACCTTTTCGTATTTCTGTGTGTGCGTCTTTTGTGTCTCTTTTTATATATCCAAATTTCTTTTTCTTATAAGGACATCAGTTATATTGGGTTAGGACTCACCCTAAAGACTTCATTTTAATTCAATCGCCTCTTTAGAGACCTTATGTTTCAATAGGGTTATATTCTGTGGTACTGAGAATTAGGACTTCAGCATATGAAATTAGTCCACACAAGTTTAGCTTGTAATAGGTAAGATTTGGGCTGTCTAAATGGAGCAAGGGTCTCAGAATTTCAGACTCTCGAATTAAACCTAGAATGGATAGATATTTATTTTAGGCAAATAATAATACTTGCTTAAATGTTAAAAATGTGCTGCTAAATGTATGGAAATGAAAATATGTTTTCTACAGCTTTTCCCTTCATTGGTATCTGCTGTCATAATCATTTCCACGGTTCACAACTGAGATGTCATAAACAAAAGCAATCAGGAGTTTATAAAAGCATAAATGCCTATAGCAGATAAGTACACAATACATCAGAAACTAATTTTAATGCAAATGGCTTTGCATGAGGAATGAGGGCAGTGTGGTGTCTATGAAGTACGTCTACAAAACAAAACAAGACAAAGAAAAACCACTCTTCAGCAGCCTTTCTCCAGAACACTCACCTGCATACTTCCATCAAGGGAGGAGCAGGACTTTGTTCTCAAAGAAATAGATACTTCCTCTAGGTATGGATTCATCTTCCTGCCCTGCAATGTTTCTGCCAAACCATCTTCTGTGATATTAAGGAATGTTTCATTCCCCATCATGAGATTCAATACAACATAGCTTCCGTACCAAGAAATCTATTTTATAGCACATAAAGTGGAGAAATGCTCAAGAAATTAATTGTTCTTGTGATCCCCATCACTTTGGAGCAACTGGCCTGATATATTGGCGCTATGGCCTTCTGAAATGCCAACTGGATGCTTAAATCTTTTGGGGCTGGGGTAATGTCTTCCAGGATGTGATATATGGTCTATATGAGCAACCAACATATGGTTTTATTTCCTTCATAATCAGAACTCCTGATTCAGGAAATAAAAGAAGAAAGAGAAGTGACTTTCCCACTATTACTCTGAGAGATACTCTGACATCATTATTGCTGCCCATTCTCAAAACTTGTGGGCTCTGCTTGCCTTGGTTCCCAAGGGAGACATATTTTAACTAAGATCTACATCAGTAGTTCCATTAAACTCACAGTTTAAACCAGCATTCAGTTTCTTTGGGCTCCTAATATTGGTGAATCAATAGGCAGAAGAGTATTGTTGTTCTGGCTGAGGTAATTGATCTCTATTATAAAAAATAAATTGTGTTAAGACACAATGGGGTAAAAATTGCAGAAGATCCTCAGAAGTGCTTCTTTGTATTCCCTACCCAGTGATTAAAGTCACTGGGAAAAAATGCAAACTCTTTAACACAGGAGGGAGTCTCATGACCTCAACTAAAAGCATAAGTGCTGCTGCTGCTGTCACTTCAGTTGTGTCCAACTAGTCAAGGTTTTTTGCTGAAGGCAGAGGTGGTAGACCGATGTTGCTACAGATATTGATTGTGATCACGTGACCAATGGCAACCTGAGAAGTGTTAATAGTTGTGGATAGCTTTTCTTACTTTGATATGTATGTATATACTTGTGTATTTGTTAGCTTTTAAAATCTTTTCCTCTTCGGTTCAGATCAGTTCAGTTCAGTCACTCAGTCGTGTCTGACTCTTCGCGACGCCATGAATCGCAGCACACCAGGCCTCCCTGTCCATCACCAACTCCACCTAATATAAGAAGTATGCATAATAGTCATTTATTTGATTTACAAGATATCAAAGAGAAAATGTGACTGTGTAGAAGAGAAATGATCACTTAAAGATAAAAGGTGTTTTGTATCTTATTTTGAGGAGAAGGTTGTACAGAAGACAGTTGCACTTTGTTATATGGAAATAATTTTGCTATTGTTTTATTTAGAAATTATGATAAGTATGATTAATAAAGATGTATAGAAATGTTAAGTTAACAAGGAGTAAATTGTAGTGGAATTGTATTGTTTCAGCTTAGCCAAAAGTAGAAGTACATTTCCCAGAAATTCTTTCCTTTATCATTCTGAGTTAGTTTTAGCCAGATTTCTTTGTGAAAACTGGAAGAGAGTAGTGAAATAACAGTTGTGTGTGTGTGTGTGTGTGTGTGTGTGTGTGTGTGTGTTAACACTCCTGAGGTTAAAGCAGGTCATCAGGCATGAGGCAGTTTACACATGTTATCACTTATCTGCAAGTTTCAATCTGTCCACATGGATTTCACTTACCCTAGAAATTTTCTTTGTCTTGCTCTCTCCATCGGATGTCCATCTTCCCTTCCTTATTGCCCGTCCAGCTGACTTCAGGCTACAGCACCAGACAGAATAAACAACTTCCCAAAGGCTATTTAACTAGCTTCCTAAATTTTGTAAGGTCCAATCCCAGTAACCCTTTGTCTGAATGTATTACAGTAGTTCTGCTTCTGTGATTGAACTCTGACTGATAAAATTAGGGAAGTTTCAGAGCCAGTAGGAGAAAGCTTTTTTGCTTTTTTTTTTTTTTATCATAGTATTCTTTTGCAATCATGGAAAACAGAAGTTAAATGTCTCTGTGTGTATCAACTTATTATTCTCACACACTATGTGGCTATTCCCTACCCACTATATATAATCAATTTTAAGGCAGCAAAATACTATGAACTTTGTCATCATTCAGCCAAATATGACACTTGAATAGCTGTGGGAGATGCATTTTAACTAGAATTCATAAAAGCTAATTACTTCATTTAATTAAAAAACCATAAGTCTTCTCTCACCATTTCCAAAAATATTTATAATTATTCTATGAATCATCAATTCTACTGTTTTAAAATGGTTTCTAATTTTGAAAGTTACTTTACCCTTTAAGTGCTTATAAGACTAGTTCCCATTTAAATAATCAGTCTTTTCATTTCATTTTGAAGAACAAATAGGGCTGGAGGTTTCTATTCTGATTCTGCTCATTCTTACAACAAAGCATTTTCAACATGTTGATTTATTTTCTCCTCTCTAAATAGGTCCCCCTGGGTAAAAGTGTTGTTGCTGACCAGATTAACGCATCAAAGGAAAAATATGGCTTTGGCAACTGACAGCAGTTATCTCTTCCAGCTCAAGATTATATTTCCTTCCAGATCTGAATTACTGTGAGAACAGATGCACAGCCAGCCAATAAATGGCATGCTATTGCATTTATTATCTTATAAGATCATAAATATTTTAATTTTCAACTCTTGGGCAATAGTTTAACTCTGTGCACTTGTCAATGTTGCTGTTGTTGTATGGGAGATATACAAGTCAAATAAAATAATGTTAAAATACAAGGGAAGATAATTATAACATCATACTCTATGAAATAATAAAATGAAAAAACACAATTATATATGGCATTATGGCAATGTACAGAAGCTACCTTTATCATCAAAGAATATTTTATATTAGGGAATATGCCTTTATATGTTTTAGAAATTTATCTTTTGTCATGTATCTAAATGGGCAACAATTCAAATTGTAGTTGCACCAAGTAAATAAAGCATTGAGAGACTAAGACTCAAATTAGATTCTAATGTTTGTTCATCCATTCACTGAAAACAAGATTATCATAATATAGGCAAAGAATGAGAGCCTAGTCAACTATTGAGTCTTTATTAGAGTTATATAACCGCTTTAAGGACATAAAGTAATCTTTTCAAAATGACCATCATTCTGCAGTTACCTGCTCTTCCAAATATATCATATCTAGGTTTAACAACATACTGTCAATGGGGTCACATATTTAACACAATTATTGAACCTACTTTTCTAAAGTTGTCCTTTTGAATATACCCAGACTAAAGAATTTTTAAGGATACCCAGAATGTTTAGGAAATGAATAGCAATGTAATTTGTAGTCCATTAAATTTAAGATTATTTTTTAAAGCAAATAAGCCTTACTTCCTTGAATAGTTGTATATGAAAGTTCTTTTGGATGCATACCAACACATCTTCCATCTGTTGTATACTGAGGACATTACAATTAAGAGGGATTCAGCAGTAATTTTACTAACTTTATATGCAATTCCTCATACTATAAAAATGGAGTGTAAAATTTATTACTAAGTAAGAGTATTCTAAAAACGAAGATTGCGGATAAAATAAATACAGATATAGCAAGAGTGGCATTAAGAAAAACCAAACTTGAGGCAAAACCAAAGAATAAATAATAATAAAGTACCTAGCAATTTTATCCCATCTTAGTACTGAAGTTAAATGCAGTCAGCAAAGGAATGTCCAGTAACAAGGAGAGTTAAAACTAAAATTTTTCAACTGTAAATCATGTTTGACTTCCAAGTTTATATGATTAACTACCTTATTATATTTATTCTTCTAATTCTAAAGCTGGACTTAACTTGATAGTAAACTTAATTCTATTGACATAGACTTTTCAAAAATTCCTGAATACTGAACGTCTGCTCATTCTTAACAGATCTGATGACTACATGAAAACATTGTGTGTTTCCCCTGGGAAATGTGTAGAATTCTAGCACTGAGAATCTAACTAAGATACTACTTTCTTCTCAACAGCACTAGAATCCAACATGTTTTACTCTCTTAAATCAGTTTGTACAAATAGACACAGAGATAGTCTAAATGGAAACTCAGGCCAAAAGATAAGCATGCAACCAGGACATCTAACAGAGCAAAAAATCCAAGACAGGGGAAAAATAAAAAAAAAAAAAGCTCAATATATGGAAGAATTTGTCACCAGTGGCTCAGTGGTAAAGAATCTGCCTGTAATGCAGGAGACATGGGTTCCATCCTTGGGTCAGAAAGATCGCCTGGAGGAGGTCGTGGCAACCCATTCCAGTATTCTTGCTGGGAAAATCTCATGGATTGAGGAACCTGGGAGGGTACAGTCCACAAGGTCACAAAGAGCTGGACATGACTGAGTGACTGAGGACACATGGAGGAACTTAAAACAGAGGAAAATGTTAATAGAGGCAGAACGGCACTTTCAAATAAGCATAATAACAATAATAGCTAGCAACAAATATTTCCTATATGACCAGTACCTTTATATGACAGTATATGTTTCAACTTCAATTGGGTTATTTATATATTTCAACTTTAATTGGGTTACATGAAAGAGTAAACCATAGTCATAAAATAAGAACTATAAAGTAAGACAAAATAGGGTTAATCGCTCAGTAGTGTCGGACTCTTTGGGACCCTATGGATTGTGGCCCACCAGGTTTCTCTCTTCATGGAATTTTCTAGGCAAGAATACTGGAGTGGGTTGCCATTTTTTTCTTCAGGGGGTCTTTCTGACCCAGGGATTGAACCCAGGCCTCCTGCATTGCAGGCAGATTCTTTAACCTCTGAGCCACCAGGGAAGTCAGTCAGACACGACTGAGTGACCAACACACTATGGTGTAAATGAATAAAAATTATAACTCTCAAAAATAAAAGCTGTTGTTGAAATTAAGAACAAAAGATCAGGATGAACTGAGAAGATTATTAATTAGGTTCTGGAAGATCTTGTTACAGAATAAAACAAGAAAGCACCGCCAGATGGAGAAAGAACTGGGGAATATGAAAGAAAGTTGTGAAATATGGATGATACATTAAATAATTCCAACATCTAACTAACAGGAGGACCAGAAGGAATACATATAATAACATACATAGGCAATAAAGCAGATAATCTTTAGAACTGAAGAAAGAGCACTTTGATGAAAAGATATACCTCTTGTATTGAGGATAAATTTAAAAACAAACTAGAAAATTTAGACCTAATGACAAATAGTAATTGCATTAAAAATAAAAATATAATCTTAAATTTCCAGAAAAATATGAAAGTAGGGTTATTGGTGTTAAGATGGCAATGGAACAATATCTTCAAGCAGAAGAAGTGCAAAGACCCAGAGATAAAAATGGAGAAAATTTACAGCCTTAAATAAATGTATTAAGAATTGAAAGATTAAACATGAGTGAATGATATTTTCATATTACATTAGCAAACTAACAAAATGAGCCTATGCAAAGTGTAAGAAAGGATTAAAAGAGGAAAAATATAAATTTACATAATAAAAAATGAAGGAATAGAGTTAATAAGAACAGAAGCTTTAAAAAGGATAAATTAATGACATATACAAACTTTGAAAGTATGACAAAGAAGAGATAAAGAACAAATAATTTTAGAAACATAAGTATGAAATAAATACAGACACAAAGATGATTAAAACAATTCCAATAAAGAACTATAGGCAATTTAACCTAATTCATTTTTCGGAAAGACATATGACAAAATGCTCTTACTCTAGAAGAAGAGAAGTAGAATAAAAGTGGAATCAAATCCGTAATGTCCTGATTTTAGAAACATAAGTATGAAATAAATACAGACACAAAGATGATTAAAACAATTCCAATAAAGAACTATAGGCAATTTAACCTAATTCATTTTTCGGAAAGACATATGACAAAATGCTCTTACTCTAGAAGAAGAGAAGTAGAATAAAAGTGGAATCAAATCCGTAATGTCCTGAGACACTGAAATGTGGGATGAATATCCGTCAGCTTGAAACAGTGTTATTTATTCAAATTTCAAATATCAAGTTCTCTGAGAGTTTTCTGATCTTAATGAAATTGATTGCCTAATCTTACTTTGTCACCCCACTGTTTTGTTTTTTGTTTTTTTTTTTTCCATTGCTCTTATCAATTCTTGGTAAATTGTATGGTGCTATGTTACTCTTGGAGTTGATAAATGCTACTCAGTAGATCATTCATTATCCAACGAATTGACTGACCAATGGAGTCATTAATTCCATTTTGTGTTTTCTGATTTATTTTTGTTGTTGTTTTTTTCTCTCTACCCCTTCCTACCTTTTACCTGATTTTTCCTTCTCCTAACAGTGCTCAGTTGCTCAGCCTTGTCTGAAGACTTTGTGAGCCCTTGGACTGTAGCCCACCAAGCTCCTCTGCCCATGAAATTCTCCAGGCAAGAATACTGGAGTGGGGTGCCATTTCTACTCCAAGGGATCTTCCAGACCCAGAGATGAAACCCATGTCTCTTGTTGTCTCTTGCAGTGGTGGGCAGATTCTTTTATCATTAGCGCCACCTGGGAGGCCCTTTCTTCTGCAAATTATCAGACTGCAACCAGGTAAAGCCATGTTAAGCTTTTGAAATGAAAATAAGAAATGAATAAAACAAACAAACAAGCAAACCTACTTGGAACAGTAATTGTCTTGATGTGCCACACTTGACATGTTTTACTTTTCTGGGCTAGAGCTTGTGGCTGTGGTTGCTCAGTCACTCAGTCGTGTCCAACTCTTTGCAACCCCATGGACTGCAGCACGCCAGGCTTCCCTGTCCATTACCATCTCCCAGAGTTTGCCCAAAATCACTGGGAGGCCCTTTCTTCTGCAAATTATCAGACTGCAACCAGGTAAAGCCATGTTAAGCTTTTGAAATGAAAATAAGAAATGAATAAAACAAACAAACAAGCAAACCTACTTGGAACAGTAATTGTCTTGATGTGCCACACTTGACATGTTTTACTTTTCTGGGCTAGAGCTTGTGGCTGTGGTTGCTCAGTCACTCAGTCGTGTCCAACTCTTTGCAACCCCATGGACTGCAGCACGCCAGGCTTCCCTGTCCATTACCATCTCCCAGAGTTTGCCCAAAATCATGTCCATTGAGTCAGTGTTGCCATCCAACCATCTCATCATCCTCTGTCATCCCTTTCTCCTCCTGCCCTCAATCTTTCCTAGGATCAGAGTCTTTCCCAAAGAGTTAGCTCTTCCCATCAGGTGGCCAAAGTAATGGAGCTTCAGCTTCAGCCTCAGTCCATTGGTCCATTGCTACTCTAGGGGAGCAGAATTGGCCACCCACAAATACACTTCTTTAGCATAAGAATTATTTTAGGTTTTTGTTTTGTTTTAAAGAAATAGACAGTGGAGAAGCTCTGAAAACTGAGCAAAAATAAAAGTTACTCTTTCTAAGAGACATTTACATTTATAAGAGAAGCCTCCATTTGTAAGGTTGTTTCCCTCTCTGTCTTGGGCAGAGAAAAATGACCACATCTCTAAAATTCTGGTCCATGGAGAGAGAAGGCAAAGAAGGCCAGAGGTCGGAAAATCCCCTGGAGAAGGAAATGGTTACCACTCCAGTATTCTTGTTTGCAGAATCTCGTGAACAGAGGAGCCTGGAGGGCTACAGTCCATGGGATTGCAGAGTCAGACATGACTAAGGAACTAAGCATTAGGTACTAGGTACTTCCGCTTCCACTTCGCCTTGATTCATGGACCTAACATTCCAGATTCCTATGCAATGTTGCTCTTTACAGCATCGGATTTTGCTTCTATCACCAGTCTCATCCACAACTGGGTGTTGTTTATGCTTTGGCTCCATCCTTTCCTTCTTTCTGAAGTTACTTCTCCACTGATCTCCAGTAGCATATTGGGCACCTACCAACCTGGGGAGTTTATCTTTCAGGTCCTATCTTTTTGCCTTTCCATACTGTTCATGGGGTTCTCAAGGCAAGAGTACTGAAGTGGTTTGCCATTCCCTTTTCCAGTGGACCACAATCTGTCAAACCTCTCCACCATGACCCATCCATCTTGGGTGGCCCCCCACGGCATGGCTTTCTTGCATTGAGTTAGACAAGGCTGTAGTCCATGTGATAAGATTGGGTAGATGTCTGTGATTGTGGTTTCGGGTGGTCTGCCCTCTGATGCCCTCTCTCAGTGCCTACCATCTTACTTGGTTTTCTCTTACCTTGGACATGGGGTATCTCTTCATGGCTGTTCCAGCAAAGTGCAGCTGCTGTGAAATGCAGTAATTGGATGCAATGTCAAAAATGACAGAATGATCTCTGTTTGTTTCCAAGGCAAACCACTCAATATCACAGTAATCCAAGCCTAGGCCCCAACCAGTAATGCTGATGAAGCTGAAGTTGAACAGTTCTATGAAGACCTACAAGACTTTCTAGAACTAACACCCAAACAGATGTCCTTTTCTATAATGAAAAGGGGGACTGGGATGCAAAAGTAGGAAGTCAAGAAACACCTGGAGTAACAGGCAAATTTGACCTTGGAATGAATACAGAATGAAGCAGGGCAAAGACTAATAGAGTTCTGCCAAGAGAACGCACTGTCATAGCAAACACCCTCTTCCAACAACACAAGAGAAGACTTTACACATGGACATCACCAGATGGTCAACATCGAAATCAGATTGATTACATCCTTTGCAGCCAAAGATGGAGAAGCTCTATACAGTCAACAAAGACAAGACCGGGAGCTGACTGTGGCTCAGTTCATGAAATCCTTATTTCCAAATTCAGACTGAAATTGAAGAAAGTGGGGAAAACCACTAGACCATTCAGGTATGACCTAAATCAAATCCCTTATGATTATACAGTGGAAGTGAGAAATAGATTTAAGGGACTCGATCTGATAGATAGAGTGCCTGATGAACTATGGACGGAGGTTCATGACATTGTACACGAGACAGGAACTAAGACCATCCGGAAGAAAAAGAAATGCAAAAAGCAAAATGGCTGTCTGAGGAGGCCTTACAAATAGCTGAGAAAAGAAGAGACGCTAAAGGCAAAGGAGAAAGGGAAAGATATACCCATTTAAATGCAAAGTTCCAAAGAATAGCAAGGAGAGATAAGAAAGCCTTCCTCAGTGATCAATGCAAAGAAATAGAGGAAAACAATACAATGGGAAAGATTAGAGATCTCTGCAACAAATTAGAGATACCAAGGGAATATTTTATGCAAAGATAGGCTCAATAAAGGACAGAAATGGTAGGGACCTAACAGAAGCAGAAGATATTAAAAAGAGATGGCAAGAATACACAGAACTGTACAAAAAAGATCTTTATGACCCAGATAATCGCGATGGTGTGAACACTCACCTAGAGCCAGACATCTTGGAATGTGAAGTCAAGTGGGCTTTAGGAAGCATCACTACGAACAAAGCTAGTGGAGGTAATGGAATTCCAGTTGAGCTATTTCAAATTCTGAAAGATAATGCTGTGAAAGTGCTGCACTCAATATCCCAGCAAATTTGGAAAACACAGCAGTGGCCACAGGACTGGAAAATGTCAGTTTTCATTCCAATCCCAAAGGCAATGCCAAAGAATGCTCAAACTACCACACAATTGCACTCATCTCACACGCTAGTAAAGTAATGCTCAAAATTCTCCAAGCCAGGCTTCAGCAATATGTGAACTGTGAACTTCCAAATGTTCAAGCTGGTTTTAGAAAAGGCAGAGGAACCAGAAGTCAGATTGCCAACATCCGCTGGATCATGGAAAAAGCAAGAGACTTCCAGAAAAACATCTATTTCTGCTTTATGGACTATGCCAAAGCCTTTGACTGTGTGGATCACAATAAACTGTGGAAAATTCTGAAAGAGATGGGAATACCAGACCACCTGACCTGCCTCTTGAGAAATCTCTATGCAGGTCAGGAAGGAACAGTTAGAACTGGACATGGAACAAGAGACTGGTTCCAAATAGGAAAAGGAGTACATCAAGGCTGTATATTGTCACACTGTTTATTTAACTTATATGCAGGGTATATCATGAGAAACGCTGGGCTGGAAGAAGCACAAGCTGGAATCAAGATTGTCAGGAGAAATACCAACAACCTCAGATATACAGATGACACCACTCTTATGGCAGAAAGTGAATAAAAGCTAAAGAGCCTCTTGATGAAAGTGAAAGAGGAGAGTGAAAATATTGGCTTAAAGCTCAACATTCAGAAAACTAAGATCATGGCATCTGGTCCCATCACTTCATGGGAAATAGATGGGGAAACAGTTGAAACAGTGTCAGACTTTATTTTTCTGGGCTCCAAAATCACTGCAGATGGTGACTGCAGCCATCAAATTAAAAGATGTTTACTCCTTGGAAGGCAAGTTATGACCAACATAGACAGCATATTGAAAAGCAGAAACATTACTTTGCCAACAAAGGTCCATCTAGTCAAGGCTATTGTTTTTCCAGTGGTTACGTATGGATGTGAGAGTTGGACCATAAAGAAAGCTGAGTGCAGAAGAATTGATGCTTTTGAACTGTGGTGTTGGAGAAGACTCTTGAGAGTCCCTTGGACTGCAAGGAGATCCAATCAGTCCATCTTAAAGGAGATCAGTCCTGGGTGTTCATTAGAAGGACTGATGTTGAATTTGAAACTCCAATATTTGGTTACCTGATGGGAAGAGCTGACTTATTGGAAAAGACCCTGATGCTAGGAAAGATTGAGGGCAGGAGAAGGGGACAACAAGGATGAGATGGCTGTATGGCATCACTGACTCAATGAACATGACTTTGAGTAAACTCCAGGAGTTGGTGATGGGCGGGGAGGCCTGGAGTGCTATGGTTCATGGGGTCGCCAAGAATCGGACACGACTGAGTGACTGAACTGAACTAGGTACTAAGAATGCTTAACTGAATTGAGAGCACTTTTGTTTAGAGGAGTGTCTCTTTAAAACAAAAACAAAACTGAAATAAAAGCAGAGTGTTTTCAGCTTCTTGACTTGACTATGTATGTGATTTTACTTTAGTTTTTGATCTTCAAGGCCTTCTTCAATGGCCTTTTCCATTTTCCAACGTAGTTTACATTGAAGGGATAGGATTAAGATTTCTCATGGCAAATACCCTGAGAAATGTTCAAAGGTTCTGTATTCTTACAGAAGCGTGGCCCCAGCCATGAATTCGATTCTTTCACTTTTTCTCTGTAAAAATCCTACAGAACAAGAAAATCCCTGAAGCAACCCTACAGGATTAGTACTATTAATAACAGACCAAGCCATACCTCCAGGCAGAGAAAACCTACAGATTCATCCTGTTGCTCAATACAGTGTGTTTGCAGAAGGACAGAAACCTGCTTGAGGCAGCAGAGTCAGAGTGGTTGTTAACAGCAGTGAGGCAAGTCAATGGGGCACAGAATGGCTGGTTTGATAGGTGGGAGAAGTACAATATTAGCTGGAGAAGAGGCAGAGTCCAGAAAATCATGCAAATACGATCCCCTCCTCCCCAAGGAGGGATCCTTAGGATAACTGCTATGAAAAGTCTGAGAATGAAATGATCAAGACAGGAATAATGGGAAAGCAGTTTTTAAAAGATTTTGAAATTTGAATAACAAAGTACAATCCTTTATTTAATAAACTGTTTGACACTTAACAGAAGAAGGCGCCCTTGAGCTGAGAAACCCAGAGAGCTATCCTTCAATGCTTCCTTTTACCTGCAAAAAGCTCTTACCTTTCACTTGGCACCTGTGAATAACTAGTCCACAGGGAAATTTATAATAAGGGAGGCAGTTGGATCACAGGGTGACTAGGGCAGGGATGTAAACCAAAACGAAATAATCTCTGTATACCTATCTGTATAGTTTACTTTTAAATCCTGTAAATGAATTACGATTCAAAAGCAAACAAGATAATTCCTTGAGCTTAAAAACAAACTGAAACAAGTAAATTAATTTTAAAGGTAATCACAGAAAGAATGGGATTTTATAGTATATAATGTTGACAGTACAAGCCTTAGTGAAATGCACAATAAGCACAGAACCAAACAGGAATGATTTCTAGTTTCTTCAGTAATTTAATATTAGTAACATTAGCAATAATATTTTGAAACTATTTCTATTATATAATGAGACACAGCAAATAAGTATATTAATTATTTTGATTTAACATTATTAGTGCTAGAGAAGGTAGATATAATTTGAAGATAGACCTAACTCAAAGAATTTAAGTAAGCCCATTGTTATATTCAAATTGAACTGTATTTGTTCATGTGTGATGCAATTATTTTAAAGTGTATCTTCTAAATATCTTCTTTGTCCTTTCAAATGACCTGGAAACAATATCATTCCAATGGTGGGAATCTCTAACTCTAGGGTTGGCTTCCTTGAAGTCATTCTGCACTTAAAGGAATGAAAATTCCTTAGTAAAGCAATTGATTCCAAGTCTCAGACAAAAAGAGTACAAACGTGCCTGGGATAGATTTTGGTGAACGAAATTTTCAAAAAGTTTGTGGGGTTGTGTCAAAAATAATACCAGAATAAGAGGTAAGAGAGCGAGGGGAGAAGAGAAGTTAGGCCAGAAATAACGTTCATTTGTCAACCAGAGGTGAGGGTTTGTGTCATCCTCCTAGTACAAGCCCACTCTGATCCTCTCAATTGCCCTGATATTTGAGGCCCTAGTCCACTTGTTTTTCCTCAATCACGTTAGTGACCAACTCCATGGACACACAAGCCTATAGCAACTCACAGTTTGCTTTTGTCCTGTGCCCCTTTTTTTCTGCCCTGGAGTAATAGTTTATAGGCTCTTCCGTTGACTGAGCCAGTTGATTGGCTAATAATCAACTTGCTCATGCCAAGCAGCAGCCAGATTGGTAATGATTTTGTGCTAGTCTCAGCCTCTCAATAACCAAGGTTGTAGCTGACCTGCCCTTGTGGTTCCTACAAGGATTGCAAGACACCCTCAGCAATAACCATCTGGATGCTTTGGGGACAAACGGTGTATAACTCACAGGTCTTGGAAAGCATATGGCATAGCTTGGGCCACACTATAAGGTGGAGGCTAGAGAGTTAGCACCCATGGGTGTGGGGTTCTGCTTTTATATGGTCTGAGGGTACAAAATAGAGAATACTGCTCACCACTCAGTTCTGTAAAGTGAAAGTGAAGTCGCTCTCCGACTCTTTGCGACCCCATGGGCTGTAGCCTACCAAGCTCCTCTGTCCATGGGGTTTTCCAGGCAAGAGTACTGGAGTGGTTTGCCATTTTCTTCTCCAGGGGATCTTCCCGACCCAGGGATCGAACGTGGGTCTCCTGCATTGTAAGACGACGCTTTACCGTCTGAGCCACCAGGGAAGATCCAGTTCTGTAAGAACTAAGTTAATAGCCCCTGCAGTTGATGACCTACCTACAGTACACCCTGGAAGGAACTCAGGATAAAGAACAGGATGAGGCCCTCTGCGTTCTGGAAATGGGCTCCTTAGAAAGTTAGATGTATTTCAGGGAAAAAGTTTTACGAAGCAGGACTCTTGTATCTTCCCATGCATAGAGAAGCACCAAAATCATTAAGAAAACTGTTTCTGGTGACTAGCATGAATCATCTAAGATACGCTCTTGACTGCATGTATTCTTTAGCCAAAGTCACACATATACTGGCCTTTTCCCCACCTCTTTGGAGCAATTTTTAGGAGCTATCTGAGAGGCTGTCTCCCAGGTTGTAAGTCAGTAAGGCACTGAATAAAACTCAGCTCACAGCTCTTACACTGTGTGTGTTTTCCATCAACATGAGTGGGGGGCATAAGGTTTCATGGGCTTACTCTTTATTGGTAATTTAAAACATAAGAACAACTTGAGAAAAGAGAGAGAGAGAAACAACAACGATGACAACAACAAGCTGCCCAAATAATTCATTATTGAAATTAACCAAGATGTCTGGAATAAAAAGGAGTGATTGAATTGTGGAGGGAAAGGAGCTATGAAATCATTGACTGATACTAATGAATCCATAACCATTGCTTATTGGTGTAAAATCGAGAAGTACAGGCTAATTAATTAAAGACATGAAAGTAAATTCCAAACAAAATTCCAGCAGAGAAGGGATGGAGACACAGATGTAGAGAATGGACTTGTGCACACAGTGCGAGAAGGAGAGAGAGAGACGAATGGAGAAAGGAACCAGCCTATATGCACTATCAAGTGTAAGATGGCTAGCTGGTGAGAAGTCCGTGTGTAGCACAGGGAGCCCAGTCTGGAGCTCTGTGATGACTTGGAGGGATGGAGTGAGGAGGGGAGGGAGTCTAAGGAAGGAAGGGATGTATGTAGAATTATGGCTGATTCAAGTTGTATGGCAGAGACCAATGCAACCTTGTAAAAAATAGATTTGTAATTAAAATTATATATTTAAAAAAAGAAGTGAGAGTGTTGTCTCTGGGGAGATGGAAATGAGTGAGGAGATAGAAACAGAAAGAAATATAGGACTGCAAGCTTCAAAAAACTATTTTAAACTTTCAATTCTGTTTTGTACAAATGTAATAACTAGACATAGATGTGCCTATGTGTGTGAAGTCTGAATTGTGGTGGTTTGTTTTGTAGGTGTGTCTAATCGGGACCTTAGGAAATAAAACAAAATATCATAAAAACTTCAGCTCCCTAAAATTTAATTTATGAAAATATGAAATGTTTAAGGCTGCATCCAGAAGGTCTGGGATCTATCTTCCTAAAGTTTTAAGTTTTAATGGAAAACATGAAACTGCTTCCCAGTTGGCTTCAATTGGCATTTCATGGCTGCAGCCAGGGGCTGTGTGTGTGCGCGTTTGTGTGTGCGTGTGTGTGTGTGTGTGTGTGTGTGTGTGCGCGCACGCTCAGTAGTTTCTGACTCTTTACAGTCCCGGGAGCCTGCCAAGCTCCTTCTGTCCATGGAATTTTCCAGGCAAATATACTGAAGGGGGTTGCCGTTTCCTCCTTCAGGGGATCTTCCTGCCCTAGAGACAGAACCCGCGTCACTCATGTCTCCTGCACTGACAGGCGGATTCTTTATCACTGTGCCACCTGCGAAGCCCACAGCAACAGGGTAGGAAGTGCTAATTTCTTCAAGTCTGATTTACAGGCTTTGTTTTGCAGCTGTTCATTATGTCAGTCTCACCAAAAGCTAAGGATTAAGAGAGGGGAGGAAATGTATCCCTGAAAGGAAATCGAGGTGAATGGATGGGGGTGATCAAGGTGTACCCAAATCAGAAACCAATGCCAGTTCCAAGCTCCAAACTCATCATGTTTGCAGACAAATGTCAGCTGGCTCTTTCTCCCCTGTTCTCCATTACAGCAGTGCTATCACTATAGGCGTGTGGGTTTAGTGTTGGGGCTTCCCAGGGGGCTCAGTATCTGCCCACAGTGTGGGAGACATAGGCTTGATTCCTGGGTCAGGAAGATCCCCTGGAGAAAGGAACCACCACCCGCTCCAGTATTCTTGCCTGGGAAACTCCATGGACAGAGGAGCCTGGTAGGCTAGAGGACGTAGGGTCACAAAGAGTTGGACATGGCTGAGTCATTAATACATCTACACACACGCAAGTATTTGCTAATTTCAGTCAAGGTACTGCTTCAGTGATTCAAATTTATTTTTTGCATTACTATAGCTCAGCATCTCATCGCTGTTGGCTTAAATTATCCAAGTACCTCATTACTGGTTTAACTCAAGCTTTTTTGTAATTTTTTACCTTATCTCACTCCCATAATTACACATTTCTGATCATTTATTGTTTTTCTTAACTATTTCAAGCATTTTCCCAGCCTTTAATAGTTTAAAATGACAAACTAGATTTAATTTAAACTAGATTTACTTAGACTCAATAAACTTTGATAATTTATAATGATAGCATATTATACAACTCAGACTTTTAATTCTGAAGATTTTAGTGATATTTATCCATATTATGGATATTTTATCCATATTATGATATAATGTTAAAAAATAAAAAAATATGCAGCATATCTGTTACATTATGATACCTGATGCGTTGTATACACCTAGATAAAGAAATAATTAATTATCGAAACATAAAGTATCTTGGTGTGATGCTAGAATTAAAGGAAACATTTTCTTCACAGTTTTCTTTAGTATTGATGGTAGCATGTCTGTGACAAGAGACTCCTAATGCTCACCCATACTGCTTATCTCTTCCTATCAACATATGAGTGGTTTATGCTTCTCAGTCTTTTTGTAACTCTGTTGGACCATATAATTAGTTTTGGCCAATGTCCTGTGATAGGAATGATGGCCTGTGACATATCCATGCTGAAACATTTGTTTGTTGGGGTGAGGCCCTCCAGCTCTCTTTTTCCCCATCACAATTATCACAGTTATCATGTTAATATAGGATTTTAAAATAGGGGAGAGACAATGACAAAATATTTGATAGTCAAATAGAAAAAACCCACCATTTTACATGTTTAACACAAATGAACAGAAACCACAACTACAATTGCTTGAGACTTAATATAATTTTAGAAATGAAGCAGATTAATTTTCTACTGAAAAATACTGATTTGAATTTATTTTGTAGTTTCTCCAAGACTGATTAAATTGCCCCCTAGTACACTATCTCTCTATTTTCCAGCCCTCTTATGACCTATAGGATTGTCATAAAAAGCAAGCATAATTTGATTCTCAGTAAAATTCAGTTCTTAATGCTTTTATCCATTCATTAATTTTTTTGTTAATGTATTCAACATATCTTAATTGAAAACCTTCCATGTGTCAGACACTGTTGTAAGTATTAAGAATATAAATGATAACTATTGTAAGTACATTTATAACTATCTATATCTTTTTAGACATTATTTTAAGCCCTTTATCTAATGTAATTCTCATAGATGATTATAAGCCTACTATTATAATTTTAGGTGGAGATTCTGAGATTATGAGAGCTCAAGTGACTTGCACAAGGTCACTTAGCCAGTAAGAGACAGACCTAGGATTCAAATCTAAGTCTGAACCCAGCATCCAGATGCTTTCCTCCCTTGTAAGTGTGACTATAAGCTCAAGTTTGCAGTTTTCACCTACTGTTCTATTGTAAGTTCAAATAATGTCTTGTTACCTTACAAAGTGTCCTGGTTTGGAAGATAAAATTTACGCTCACATTGTTGTGGTTGCTGTTCAGTGGCTAAGTCATGTCTGACTCTATGGGACCACAAAAACTACAGCACACCATTCCCTGTCCTTACTACTTCCTGGAGTTGGCTCAGATTCACGTCCATTGAGTCAGTGACGCTATCTCATCCTCTGCTGTCCCCTTCTCCTCTTGCTCTCATTCTTTACCAGCATCAGGGTCTTTTCCAATGAGTTGGCTCTTCACATCAGGTTGCCAAAGTATTGGAGCTTCAGCTTCAGCATCAACTCCTCCAATGAATATTCAAGGTTAATTTCCTTTAGGATGGACTGATTGATATCCTTGCTGTCTCTCAAGAGACCAAGGGACTCTCAAGAGTCTTCTCCAACACCACAGTTCAAAAGCATTAATTCTTTGGAGTTCAGCCTTCTTTATGGTCCAACTCTCACATCTGCACATGACTACCAGAAAAACCATAACTTTGACTATACGGACCTTTGTTGGCAAAGTAATAGCTCTGCTTTATAATACCTTGTATAGTTTTGTCATACTTTTCCTCCAAGGTGAAAGGGTCTTTTAATTTTGTGGCTGCAGTTGCCATCTGCAGTGATTTGGGAGACCGAGAAAATAACATTTGCCATTGTTTCTTTTGTTTCCCCATCTATTTGCCATGAAGTGATGGGACTTTAGGCCATGATCTTAGTTTTTTGAATGTTGAGTTTTAAGCAGCTTTTTCACTCTCCTCTTTCACATTTGTCAAGAGGTTCTTTAGTTCCTCTGATTTCTGCCATTTGAGTGGTATCATCTGCACATCTGAGGTTGTTGATATTTCTCTTGGCAATCTTGATTCCAGCCTGTGCTTCATCCAGGATGACATTTCATGTGATGTACTCTGCATACATGTTAAAAAAGCAGGGTGACAATATACAGCCTTGATGTACTTCTTTCCAATTTTCAGTCAGTCTGTTGTTCCATATCCAGTTCTAACTTGCTTCTTGTCCTGTATGCAGGTTTCTCAGGAGACAGGTAAAGTGGTCTGGTAGTCCCATCTCTTGAAGAATTTTACACAGTTTGTTGTGATCCACATTGTCAAAGGCTTTAGTGTAGTCAAAGAATCAGTGGTAGATGATAGTTTGGAATTCCCTTGCTTTTTCTATGATCCAACAGATGTTGACAGTTTGACCTCTGGTTCCTCTTCCTTTTCTAAATCCAGCTTGTATGTCTGGAAGTTCTTGGTTCACACAACGTTGAAGTCTAGCTTGAAGGATTTGGGGCATTACATTGCTAGCACGTGAAATGAGCACAACTGTGTGATAGTTTGAACATTTTGGCCATTTTTGGATTGGAATGAAAACTGACTTCTTCCAGTCCCATGGTCACTGCTGAGTTTTCCAGATTTGCTGGCATATTGAGTGTAGCATTTTCACAGCATCATCTTTTAGGATTTGAAATAGCTCAGCTGAAATTCCATCACCTCCACTAGTTGTGTTCATAGTAATGCTTTCTAAGGCCCACTTGACTTGGTACTCCAAGATGTCTGTCTCTAGGTGAGTGACCACACCATCGTGGTTATCTGGGTCATTCGTCCTTCTTCGTGTAGTTCTTCTATGTATTCTTGCCACCTCTTAATCGCTTTTGCTTCTGTTAAGTCCTTGCTGTTTCTGTCCTTTATTGTGCCTATCTTTGCATAAAATGTTCCCATCTTTGCACAAAATGTTTCCTTCAGTTCAGTTCAGTTCAGTTCAGTCACGCAGTTGTGTCCGACTCTTTGCGACCCCATGAATCGCAGCACGCCAGGCCTCCCTGTCCATCACCAACTCCCGGAGTTCACTCAGACTGACATCCATTGAGTCCATGATGCCATCCAGCCATCTCATCCTCGGTCATCCCCTTCTCCTCCTGCCCCCAATCCCTCCCAGCATCAGGGTCTTTTCCAATGAGTCAACTCTTCGCATGAGGTGGCCAAAGTACTGGAGCTTCAGTTTTAGCATCATTCCTTCCAAAGAAATCCCANGAGCATTCTTTGGCATTGCCTTTCTTTGGAATTGGGATGAAAACTGACCTTTTCCAGTCCTGTGGCCACTGCTGAGTTTTCCAGATTTGCTGGCAAATTGAGTGCAGCACTTTCACAGCATCATCTTTCAGGATTTGAAACAGCTCAACTGGAATTCCATCACCTCCACTAGCTTTGTTCATAGTGATGCTTTCTAAGGCCCACTTGACTTCACATTCCAAGATGTCTGGCTCTAGATTAGTCAACACATCATCATGATTATCTGGGTCATGAAGATCTTTTTTGTACAGTTCTTCCATGTATTCCTGCCACCTGTTCTTAATATCTTCTGCTTCTGTTAGGTCCAGACCATTTCTGTCCTTTATCGAGCCCATCTTTGCATGAAATGTTCCCTTGGTATCTCTAATTTTCTTGAAGAGATCTCTAGTCTTTCCCATTCTGTTCTTTTCCTCTATTTCTTTGCATTGATTGCTGAAGAAGGCTTTCTTATCTCTTCTTGCTGTTCTTTGGAACTCTGCATTCAGATGCTTATATCTTTCCTTTTCTCCTTTGCTTTTCACCTCTCTTCTTTTCACAGCTATTTGTAAGGCCTCCCCAGACAGCCATTTTGCCTTTTTGCATTTCTTTTCCATGGGGATGGTCTTGATCCCTGTCTCCTGTACAATGTCACGAACCTCATTCCATAATTCTTCAGGCACTCTATCTATCAGATCTAGACCCTTAAATCTATCTCTCACTTCCACTGTATAATCATAAGGGATTTGATTTAGGTCATACCCGAATGGTCTAGTGGTGTTGCCCACTTTCTTCAATTTAAGTCTGAATTTGGCAATCAGGAGCTCATGATCTTATGTTTCCTTAGTATCTCTAATTTTCTTAAAGAGAGCTCTAGTCTTTCCCATTCTATGGTTTTCCTCTATTTCTTTGTGTTGTTCACTTAAGAAGGCTGTCAGTGCTCTCCTTGGTAGTCTCTGAAACTCTGCATTCAGTTGGGTGTGTCTTTCCCCTTCTCCTTTGTCTTTTGGTTGTGTCACTCATTCCCTACCACTTCATGTGGCCCTTGCTCACAGGGTAGGGACAGTTCAACCATGTGAAGTGGTATTTTACAGAGCCACTTTATGCAGGTGAAATTGCAAGTCCAATATATCTTTCTAGCTCATCATTGTCCTCTGCAGCAGATAGTCTAAATAGAAAAGGGGATTTTTAAAGAAAAACAAGAAACAAGGATGAAGTTGAGGTGGTTGGCTGGCATCACTGGCTCAATGGCCATGAGTTTGAGCAAGTTCCAGGAGATGGTAAAGGACAGGGAAGCCTGGATTGCTCCAGTCCATAGAGTTGCAGGGTCAGACACAGCACAGTGATTGGGTAACAACAAAATGAGGATTACACTAAAAGTCATGATTCCAATTATAGTTGTTGATAGAGTAAGGCCAGCCTCGGTCAAAATTTTGACTCAGCTACAGACAAGCAGACACTTTGAGTCAGTTATCACTGTAAAATAGAAACATTAATTGCATCTTCTTGAGAAATTATTATATTAAATTAAGAAATGAATATAAAGCTCTTTCAAAAATATGTGGCCTATAATAATTGCTTAATTAGTGAGGGTTACTACTATTTTATTGAATGCCCTGAATAATCATTTTCTTTATATTTATCTCACATATAATTGTTCCCCATCTTACAGTTTTGTGTCTTGGAGTTTGGAGAAAACTAAGCATTTGCTCTTTCTGAAATACTTTGGGAGTTTTCCAGGTGCTGAGCTGGTGAAGTCCCTCTTTCAAGTTCATCATTTATGCACAACTGAAGGAAAGTAGAAACTGTCAACACTGGAAAGACTTTGATACAACTCTGGGTTGTGAATTTTCATTTAAAAATGGAATAAAATGGAACACTATCCTTGGGATAAAAGCATAAAACTGAACATCTGAAAACTCTAAGGTGTCCCTTCTCTCTGGAAGCTAGTAACTATGTGGAAATTGTCACAAAGATTCTATAATTTAAAAACATCTACAGTACATTTTCTGAGTCCCCTTAAGATTCCTGCAACAGCGAATCCCATGTACTTTAGAATTTACTTTCGTTATGGTGTTAGATCCTTAGCACTTTTTGGATGATTTTTTTTCTCAGTTTTCTTGTTTTCCTTTCTAATTCAACAGACTTTTCAGATACCTCATTTCTGTGTTCTAGAAGTGTGCATTTCTGGACAAATTTTATTTAGCAAGTTAAGATATACAGTAAATCAAATTATTCCTACAAAAGCCCCTTATACATGAGTCTTTAATTTTGCATTTCCTTTACTCTGATGTTTGCTTCTCTTTATTTGATTATTTCTTTATCATTCTATTTTCCTGTGTATTTATATTTAGTTTCTGTTTTCTTTGTCATGTCCATTTTGTTCCATTTAAAGCATGTGCCATTATTTAGCATTTTCAGTATTCCTCACTTTGTCTATACTTTCTTTTCCAATTTATTTTCACCCTCTCTCTACTTTTCAGTTCTCTATGAATTATCTCCTGAAAAGGGGGAAAAAAATCATGTGTTCAGAGTCTTTTATACACCAGTCCCTACACTGAGCTGTTTCTTTTCTTTTTTTTTTTGATAGTAGACTGTGTCATTTCCATTTTTCAAATGAGGAGACACCAGAGAAGTTATGGAGCGTGTCCTGCAGCTACATAATGATGTAGGAGTTTCACCTGGATAAATGGGGTGTCCAGAGCTAATGAGTGATAGCAGTAGTAGAACATTCTGTTAATAGTTCTTCTCTCTTTGGTTTTCCCAGAGCATTTCTAGCATCATTATTCTCATGTGCAATGACTAAAGGTTCGGCAGCAACTGAGAGAGATGACATTTAAGAAGGGCCGTGCTAGAGACCCAGGGACTTGTCAGTGGGATGAACGCTCCAGTACTTTAATGATTCTAAGTGATCATCTGTCTTGCTCCTGAACTCTTTAGGCATGCACACTCAGTTATTCTGCAAAACCCCTGTATGTATGGTCTTCAAACTTCAGACCCAAACCCCACTTCTATTCTACCCTGCTCAGTCCGTGTTTTTGCCTCGTGACCTCTTGGCTTTTCTCTCCATTTACTGTCTTCTTCATCCTTAGTTGCTGTTCAGGCACTCAGTCATGTCTAACTCTGTGACCCCATGGACTACAGCATGCCAGTCTTCCCTACCCTTCACTATCTCCCAAAGTCTGCTCAAATTCATGCCCATTGAGCTGGTGATGCCATCCAATCATCCCTTTGTCATCCCTTTATCCTCCTGCCTTCAACCTTCCCCAGCATCAGGGTCTTTTCTAATGAGTCGGCTCTTTACATCAGGTGGTCAAAGTTTTGGAGCTCTGGAACTAAAGGTCAAGGAGCTTCATACTCAACCCTCTTTCCCTAACTGAGTCTTTCATTTCCTACTTCAAACGTGATTCAACATAGTAATTTAATTGCCAGGGGTAACTACTTCATTTAGTCCAGGCTAGGCTCCTAAATCTTAACATTTCAGTGTAAGTCTTTGTGAGCAGTTGTTTCAAATGTGTTAGCGCTGCATTTGTGAGCATTTCTCGGACTCAGGAGAGAAATCTGATTGCTATGGAACTTTTTCAGTAACTGTAAGCAAGCTGAAGAGCTAATAGTTGTTTCTGCTCTTGCCTGTTAATTAAACCAGTTTCTTCAACATCACATTCATAGTTCCTGAGAACAAGGAGTGTTGAAAATTCTAGAAGGAGCATTTTTCTCACTTTCATTAGATAGGGGTCTTAGAAAGTAAGTTAAAGTCTTAAATATATGTGTCTCAAGAGTACCACTTAACTGCAATATTACTTAGCAATTAAAGAATAGTGAGACATGTCATTTGAGTCTTTTACAGCTTGCTTGCCTTGAAACCCATTTTGTTAAAAGGTCAGACTTTAAATGATCCAAATATATAATGTTCTGTGCTTTGGGGATCCAAAACCATGATCTTAACACATTATTCTGCCCAAGTGGAGTTGACTGCAAAGGCGTAAAGTAGAAATATCATTCCACTAGATTTCTGATCAAGTTTGCTGGCTGGGGAGTGTGTGCCTATGTCTTAGCTGACAGATGCTTGTAAAAATATTTCAGAACATTTGAGAAAACTGGCATCTATAATTTATCAAAGGAGCCATTTTAAAAATGAATAAAACATAGCCACACTATTTTTGAATCACAAGTCTCAGATTTGCTTGTTAAAATAAAAGTAACTTATTTTGAAAAGCTACAAGTTGTAGTTCTAGTATGTAATTTCATAGTTTTGCAAATATGTTTCTACCTTAAAATGTAAACTTATTTCTTTATTGATACATGTAACAATAAATATATTAAAAGGAAAATAAATTGGCAGTACATCCCAATCCAAAATGCAGCAATTTAAAATATGTTTACAGCTTACAGACAGTTTACATCAGTATAACTGATGAATGTCTATTGGAGAAAGAGAAAGAGGCACAGTGAATTTATACAGGATATGTTTTATATTATGTTCCCTAAAGAAAACTCTTTATGAACAATTTATAGAAACTAATTATAACAATAGTGAAAGAGAACAGAGAAGGGTAAAAGAAAGGATAATAAAAATGAAAGAAGAAAACCCAAACAGGAGAGTTGTTACAGTATGATTCAATGGACACTTAGGTTAAAGAATGTTGATAGATCAATACAGAAATTTACCAGACAATAACAAAATTTATTTTTTTCTTATATTACATTTAATTAGAATTTTTTCAAAATGAGTAAAAAAGGATTGTGGCATAGTTAAAAGAATGCCCAGAACTAGATGTTAGGAAGCATATTCCTAAATAGCCAATTATTGTATACAACTAAATTTATTGTTAACCCATTCTTCATTTCTATAGTGAGGGGGCTGCTTACTTCTGGGTCAGTGGCTCCATTATTCTAGATAACTTAAATTGCATGTGGAACTTAATAGCTCCAGTCAACTAGTAGAAGTAGCAAATTAAGAAAGAAAAGGGGGCATGGACTCTAAGATATGTTTAACTATAAAGTTAGCTTTCTTTTTGTGCAGTTACCCACCAGATAACTCAAAAGAAAGCACAATCCTACTCACTCTGTTGTAGGAAAAAAAATTCTGGAATAAAAGATTTTGACTGTCAAATTTCACTGAGGCTCATCATTACTCTTTGGAAATTGATCATTACTCAGAGAAGCTCTTAGAATTTCTGTGGTTTTAGCAGGTTATTACAACTTATTATTAATTCAAGTTCACAGATAAACTCTGGTTTTCAGATCTACTGATCTCTTTGATACAGATCTCTTGTCAGGAACGCTGAACAAATGCTCTTTCTTAAAAATCCCTTAACAGTAAATTTAATTTCAGGCAATTAATATGTTTTATCTTTAAATCTTCTTATAGTAATAGAAGGTATTTACAACTTTGAGTTGAGAAAAGAGACAGGGAGAATATAAAAATGTCAAATAGTTAATTGAAAAAACACAATATATTCTACTTTCTGGGACTGACAGTACAGAGTTACCTTAAAAAAGGAAATGGAGTTTTCCTTTGTTATTTAAATAAGTCTCCTCCTCTGTTAATAGAAAGTGCTCCTAGCTGAGCACTTTCAGCCCATAGCTGAACTTCATTTAGTACATACTTTGTGTTGTTGGAGAAGAAAATGGCAACCCACTGCAGTACTCTTGCCTAGAAAATTCCATGGATGGAGGAGCCTGGCGGGCTACAGTCCATGGGGTCGCAAAGAGTTGGACACGACTGAGAGACTTCACTCTTCACTCTTGTGTTGCTATGGATACAACATTACCCCATAGGATAGTGCTACTCATTGATTATTTAAAGAAGGCAATTGTTCCTATTATTATAGAAACTCAGAGTTAGGGAGCATTTCCAAACTTGATCTCACCCCTCCCTTTCCTCTACTTATTGCAGATAAGAAGATGAGATTTTTCTATGTGGAGTCAGGCAATTCAAACCCATATAGCTGATGACCTGGGCATATCACTTAGTTCTTTGGCTTATGGTTTATTCATCTGAAAGATGTTAAAATAATATATAATTCTCAGAATTGCTGAGAGTTTTTTAAAAGATACAGATTACATAGAGTTAGTGGTCAGCAAAATTGAATTTCACTTCCCTTAGCAACTCATAAAAGTTGTGTTGGTCAATTGCTTGTTTATTCTCAGATTTATCGTCACCCATGCCCTGCTCCGGCTAACTGGTACCAGTGTTATCTCTGTATGAATGATATCTTCTATTTTCCTGGCTGGGTGATGTCTAATACAACCATTTAATCTCCTTGTGAAGGGTTATTATCACAGATTTTATTTTTATTTGGTTTTACTTTCTGAGTTAATGATGGCTATTCTCAGTTATTCACATTCCCCTGCTTAGCATAGGTTTATAAAAATTGGAACGAACAAAATGATTAGACACTTTTATTTTTCTTTTTGCACCTTAGGAAAAGTTTCATAAATCTAATTTTACTATTCTTAACTGTGCCACATCTTCTAATTTGTATTTACATGTAATTGCACCCAGTGAATAAGTACTTGGACTATTTCAAATTATGCTTATGGAAATCACATTCTAATTTCATTCTAATTTTTTTAAAAAAAATTATATTTTAATAGCTTCAGTGCTCTAAAGCAATAGCAGTTTAATTATTTTGACTATCTTGTAATGTGTGCCTATTTTGTCTTCATGATCCATCTGCGTTATTGAAAAACTTGCAATTAATTCTTGGGAGTTAATGAATTACTAGAGGGAAAAATCTTCTGATGTTGGTCATTGAAGGACTGAATTATTTACTACTCAGAGAAAGATAGAGTGCGTGTATTTACATAGATGATCATTTAGTTTCATTTTATCCCAGAGTATAAGGTCTGGGTGGTAATCACTCTTAACTTGGAGACAGTTTTGTCCAACTCTGTGCAGCTGTTGAAAGGAAAAGTTATTATACATGTTCAGCATTGAGGGTAAAGAGGAACAATTATATAGAGGCTGTTTTCGTTAGTCAGGATAAGTAATGCTAACTGCTGCAACACACTCTGAGATCTCAGTGGATTAAAAAAATGAAAAAGATTTTTTTGCTAATTAAAAATATGTTTCTCTTTTTCTTAATATAGGAAAATGTTTAACGTTTTATTGTTTTTTTAATTTTTAAAATGTTTGTTGGTTTCTGCCATATAACAACACAAATCAGCCATAAGTATACATACATCCCCTCCCGCCCCTCCTTCCATTGTATCCCTCCTGGTCATTACCTGTAAATCAGCCATAAGTATACATATATCCCTTCCCTCTTGGATCTCCCTCCCATTCTCCCATTCCATTCTTCTTGATCATTGCAGAGTACCAGTCTGAGCTTCCTGTGTTACTTCTCACTAGCTATCTGCTTTTTAATGGTTCATACAAGGGCCTAATGCAAACTAGTGAGGGGTCTCCTCCATTCTGAAATGCAATGATACAGGCTCCATCAAACTTGTAACCCAACCATCTCACCTATGGACTTCACGTAGGATGTTTTCAAGGAGCGGAACTGGAAATAACATATCACTTCTGCCTGATTCATTGATCAGCACCTGGTATCATGGACTTAATCTAGTTACAAGACAAATTCAGACAGCACAGGGAACGGTAGATGAATGTTTTCTATGTCTGCTATGTTCACAGAAGGTGGGGTGGGAATCAGGAGAAAAAACTGCACATCAATCTTTTTCTTCCTGGAATATCTGGACCTCCTGCTTTTCTGAGGAATTCTTCTATAGGTCTTTTGGTAAGAGAGATTTGGAAGTTACTTTCTTCTTGACCCCATCCAAATACCCTTCAGGCAAAATGTTAATTGCTCCTTTCCCTATATTAAAATTTTTTGTATCATTAATATCAATAACAGCTTCTAATCATTGAACACTTACTTTATGGCATTGTATATATACATATATATACTTCTATGTATATTTGTATATCCTCATATAATTCATTAAATTCCACCCAAAATTCTATAATATAGATATTATCACTCTTCTATAAATGAGGACATGGAGAATTTAAAAATTAAGTAAAAAACTCACTTTTGCAACACAGAGCTAGTAAGTTGCAGAGCAAAGATGGGAGTCAAGGTCTGTCTGATTCCAAATAAACACTCTTTCCCATTATGTGTATCTGCCTCCACCATCTATTTTGTATCTTTTCCATAGCAATTAATAAAATGCATTGCAACAGTGCAGATGTTGCTAGTCTTTAAAATTCCAGAGCCCAGCATGTTTAAAGGCTTTCAAACACATGTGCTAATAAATGATGGACCATTAATTAAGGCTCATGAGAACTTACAGATGTTCTTTCTTTCCTTCTTTCTATACCTTCTTTACCTTGTCACCTGGTTGCAGTACAGCCTAGGTTAACTAGAAAGTGCAAGCAATTATTTTGTGTAGCGCTTGGTAATAGCTGAGCTCTGAGAAGAGCTCAGGGCAGTTTCCATCACTGTGACTTAGTTCACACAAGCACTCTAAGGAGACGTTTCCCTGCTATTACTGCTACTTGTATTAGTTTCTTAAGGTCACTGTACAAAGTGCCACAAATTTGTTGATTTAAAACAATGGCATGTATTTTTTCATAAAGGCTAAAAGTCTTTTTCATAGAAGCTAAAAGCTCAGCATCATGGTGTTAGCAGGGCCATGCTCTCTCTGAAACTTGGAGCGGACAATCCTTCCTTGTCTTTTCCTAGCTTCTAGGGGTGCCTCTCCATCCTAGGTGCCTCTCAGCCTGATATCCACCTCTATCCTCATATGCCTTTTCCATGTGTGTTTATCTTCAGATGGCATTTTTCTCTTCATATAATGACATCAGTCAGATTAGATTAGAGCCACTTTAATGATTTATCTTAACTTGACTACACCTGCAAACAAACCAGTTTGCCAGTGTTGAAAAGTAGGATTTCAATACAGAAGTTTAGGAGGTGGAATTCAATCAATCAATAATACTATGCTAATTATACTAACGTCCCCGCTTAAGCCCTTTTTGTTGCCAATGAAACTGTGTTCGTTCACATTTCTGTGGTTTGTATAAATTACTACAACTTGTCTTTTATCTTTGCTCTGATTTCTTCTCCTTTCCTACTCTGCTGCGGAATTCAGGCCCTTTTGATCCAGGAGCCAGGATTCCTGTAGGTTTGTGGTACCTGGAGAGATCCCTGTTTACTCAAAGACATCATCATCCCATTCACCTCCTGCATCTCTGGTTTCTACATGACAGTTCTAGGAACTTCTAGATCTAAAGCACATTCCATGCCTCCTGAAAAGTGGATCCCCAATGGATTTATAACAGATTCCTTTGGAGGATACTCAAAGAGGTAGATGAGTTCTTATCATTTGATGTGTTAGATGAAGTCTAAGTCATTCACACATGCATTTATTCCAGTATTCACTGAGCAATTAATTGTTAAATTCCTATGGCATGGTAGGAACTGTTTGAAATTAAAGAATAAAGCATACTTTGGGGAGATTCATTGAAGTGGAGGAGCCTTGCATAGCATACAATTTTAGTACACCAGGGAAAAAAGTTGTGTAGAAAGTAGGGGTCAAAGTACCCCAAAAATATTCACTGGCTTTACTGCTCTAAAAAGCAAGACATCAAAGCAAGACTTTGATGAGTGAAGCCATTTTTGGAAATGAAATGGAAGAATAAAACATGTTTTGGGGAGAATTCATTGTAGTGGAGGAGCCTGGCATAACATATGACTTTGGTACATCAGGCAAAAAAAGTTGTGTAGAAAGTGGGGGCCAAAGTACCCACAAACACTCATTGGCTTTACCACCCTAAAGCAAGATGTACTCATGGCAACATTTTGATGAGTGGAACCATTTTAGAACATTTAATTTTTTAAAAAGAGGTTTTGAATATAACCACTATAAGGGCCCACTTTATACCAGGCACTTCAGAAAACCATATGAAGGCTGGAGTTCAGCTGTGATTTAGCTACATACACGGAGTCTGCTCTAGCCTGGCTGGCCCTAGAAAGAAGCCAGACTGCTACAAAATTTAGGCTAACTCCCCAAACATTTCAGGTTATAAATATGGAAATTGTAGATTTTCTAGCTCCTGAAGGATAGGGATTATCTTCTACTTTTTTGTTTATTTAATTTATGGTGCCCAACAAAGTTCTTGGTTCAAAGTACATACTCAACAAAAGTGTTAAATAATTCCATGTATGCTAGTAGCTATAGAGGCAATTGCAAACCTATAAGCTTCACACCTTTGGCCAATGGCTCTTTCTTTCATCTCTGCCTCTCCAGTGCTTAATAAGGGTTCTGCTGCTGCTACTGCTAAGTCACTTCAGTCATGCTCGACTCTGTGTGACCCCATAGATGGCAGCCCACTGGGCTCCTCTATCCATGGGATTTTCCAGGAAGAGCATTGGAGTGGGTTGCCATTGTCTTCTCTGTAATAAGGGCTCTAGAATACAGTAAGGTTGACTTTAGTTTAATTAGCTATCAGTATTGCCCAATTTTAAATGTGCTGCAATCTGTTCTTATCAAGCACCCACATTTGCTGCATTTGGCTGAGAGCTTACCTCAAGAAAAAATACCCAAAACCTCTTCCATTGAGTTGCTTTTTATTCTTGGAAGAAGCTAGTTGATTAATTATCTACTCTGATGAATTATTTTTGGTATAATTGCTCATGATGTTTAATGCAATGTAATGACAAACTGGGATGGGCAGCATGTGGGCTCAATGTAATGTGTGATTATTTTCTTCATTAATTATATCCAAAGCTGATTGCTTCTTTTACAGTTTTATTGAAGTTTAATACTTTTTGAGGTAATTCAAGCTAATGTAGTTTTGTTTGTTTGTTTGTTTGTTTTGCAAAAGACATAATTTGGTTTAATTCACAGTACTTGGCTTCTAAGTGGGTTTAAAAAACAACCTATATAGATTTCTTTTTTCTCTTACCTCATGAGAAATATTGATCACCAGATTGCTCCTTTGTAAAGGGGGGTCAACTCCCCTTTCCCAATTCAGGAAAAATTAAAAAAAAATACTCAGTTGTTGACTTCACTTCCTTTATTCATAAGTACTTTTATTCATACATATTCATGATAAAATAAGATCAATATTGAATAATTTCAATGCATGTAACTTTTTGAAACATTGAATTCATTCAGAAATTTGGTAGATTTTATGTTTGAAGATTCTTTTTTTAATACTTATTGTATGGTGGCATAATAAAACATGTGCATGCCCAATATTTTAAGAGTAAAAATTTAAAATAATAAGAAAAACTCTAGGATTTTCAATTTAAATATAGACGAATACAAACAACATTAATTTCCAATAGAATAGAGTGCTGATAAAATTTACCATATTTTTTTGCAGAGAAAATAGATTTTGCAATAGAGAAATTTATACTTGATATTGCAAAAAAAATCTGTGGATAGAAATACTTCAAAATACATTGAATATAATAGCTCTAAAAACATTAGATACTCAATTCTAGTAACCTAAATGTTCCTCATCCAATCTAAATTTGACAGCCCAAATATTTTATGCAGTTTCTTTCATTTGCTTGGGACATGTGGTCTCCATGTCTCCACATCTGTCGAGGACTCATCGAGGCTTAGTTTAAACTGTTCCTCATTACAAGGGTTCCATAGTCACTCCCTAGCATTTTTGGAAGTGATCTGTCCCATATGACTTTTTTTTCTTTTTACACATTTTTTTGTTTGTATATGTGTAATTACATGGATTCATTTGGGAAGCTGAGAACCGCTTGAGAATAGACAAGGCAATTGATATATTTCCATCTCCTAAGCAACTAGTTCTGGTAGAATGGAAAACAGGCCTCTATCTCCAGCCAGAAATGAAGGCACACGAACCAGCCAAAGTCAGCTTCAAAAAACACAGCAAATTATACCTCTACCCTTTGAACTCCCTTGGCCTCTGTGCTATATCGCAATGCATCATGAACAAGTTGTCTCATTAAATGTTCAAAACACCTAGTGAGAAAACCATGAAACTGTGCCCCGTATTCTGTCATGCACAGTGTGTTTTGGTTACCACTCTATGCACACTAAACATTTCCAGAGACGCCCCCCCTCCAAGGAGAATTACAATTTTCTTGAGAAATAAAATAATCCATAATCCACCTCTTGCTGCTTCAAGGCAAAAGTAATAGGATGTATGATATGAGCAAATAAGATTCTACTGAGTTCCTGCTGTGTTTCTCCTAGAGTGCTTGGTGGTGTTTTCATATTTTTTAGATTTTCTATTTGTTCTTATTCCATTCTTTTTTCTTATGCCTGAAATATTTTCCACCCTTTCAACATTCTTTTAAGGCCCTGTGAGTGTCATTGTACACCAAATCTGTACAATGTAGAGATATCTGCCTCTTTCTTGTAAAATCCAAGGGTGAAAGGTATTCATCAGTACAGAAAATTGGACATTTATTCTAATCTATCATATGTTTTGTCTGCAAGTTTGTTATTTTAAGGTACTCATTATTTGCGTAATTCCTAAATGTCTTCAACGAACAGTCTCTACATTTTCTCCCACCTCCTACTGCTTTGATAATAAAATTGGACTCCTTTATTAGTCAATGAAAACACTCTGAAATTTAAATTTCAGAGCCCTTTAAATTTTATTCTAATCTCCTAATATTTCTTTTTTAAAACTGTATATTAATACCCCAATTAATATTTTGTATCTTAGTTCATGCTATGGAATTTCAGGTACTTTTGGACAGCTTGAATCACATTGTAACTCTCAGTGTCCTGACCCTGTATTTTACATTTTCAGAAAAGTCTGACCACAAAAGTATCTTTGTTTTGCACTAAAGTAAGCTGTTTTCTTAAAATGTTTTCCCACTAATCTTCTAACCTCTAACCATCTAATTCAAGGCCAATTTGAATGGATTTAATTCATCTTTACAAATTTACAGCTTATTCTTTTATGTTCTCAAAGTCCGCTTTCTCTAGGATAATCCAGTTACTGCTACTTCAATTGTGTGGCTTCTGTTTTCTGACATTATCTTTTCACCTATGTATCTCTTTTGAAAAATGGTGTTCAAAACTGAACCCTGTCTTTCAAGGATGGTAGGAACAAAGTTGAAGAGAGACGTTTTTCTTTAGTGAGTCTCTGCTCTGGAATTCAAGTTCCCTTGGCTTCCCAGAACTGCGTACTCTGTCTCCTCTTTCAGTGATCTGCCTGTGTTCCCTGGAGACTTTACAGGCGGTAGTTGGAGCAGTCCTGGGACTCACTCCATTTAATTCTCAATTCTCAGGGCTCAGTTATTATTATTGTTATTTTGTCTGGTGTCCAGTGTCTAGACAGTCGTTGTTCAATATGTTATTTTTGAGTTTTCAGTTGTTTCAAGGCAGTATGGTATTTGAAATCCCTGGATTGCTTCTTCATTGAAAGTCTCCAATGGGTTTTGTTAGCTGTCTTTTCTGGTGTCCCTGCCTCTGCTTTTTTTTTTAATATGCTTTGAAATTTGTCATATCATACTTTCATCTTTAATGGGTTTTCTTTCTTTCTTTTTGTTATAACTTTCCCCTCCTCAAACTCAGTCCTGATGTTTTGCAGCTTCTCCAGCTCTGCTTGTCAGGATGTCTGGTTGAGAGCAGTATCTTGCAGTAGCTCTGGGAGTCTTTCTTTAGTAATATTAGATACACAGAGATGTAATTGCTAAGCCAAAAGTGAACTGCTTATGTCTTGGCTTTGAAACTATTGTTTTCCTTACCTACTAAAGAAACATTGGAATCTTTAATTCTAGAGGTTTAGGATACCCACTCGAGCAGCTTATTTCAAGTAATACTCAGTTCAGTTCAGTTGCTCAGTCGTGTCTGACTCTTTGTGACCCCATGAATGGCAGCACGCCAGGCCTCCCTGTCCATCCCCAACTCCTGGAGTTCACTCAGACTCACGCCCATCGAGTCTGTGATGCCATCCAGCCATCTCATCCTCTGTCGTCATCTTCTTCTCCTGCCCCCAATCCCTCCCAGCATCAGGGTCTTTTCCAATGACTCAACACTTTGCATGAGGTGGCCAAAGTATTGGACTTTCAGCTTTAGTATCAGTCCTTCCAGTGAGCACCCAGGACTGATCTCCTTTAGAATGGAGTACCATATATCTGACATATTTCATCACATAAAGAAACTTGAACTTTGTTTACACTAACCTCAGAACCCAGAGGACATATTTTTCTGCTCTGGGCCTCAGAGATATTTAGTTTGTATTTGTTATTATTTTTAAATTGTATCTATTTGAATACTGGAGCTGAATAGCTGGACAATGACAACAAAGGCATCTTATTCTGAAGTCTCTGTTTTTTTTTTTTTCTTTTTCTCTTTTAAATATGCCTTTAATACATCTCCCACACTGTAGGCAGATGCTTTACCATCTGAGCCACCAAGGAAGTCCTAACATTACTCACATTACTCACCACTTTCTCTTATTAGCTAATGGTGCATGTAACTTTTTTCTTCTTAACAATGTGGGTTGTTTGAAGGTAAGAACTGTGAGATAAAATACATTTATCTTTGTATTATTTTCCCCTATATTTAGACCCTTAAGACACTTTTAAACTCCCACTCACCTAATGAGCCATATTTGTGAACCATAAATAGTTATTTGCACTCAGAGAAAGTGCCCATTTAATAAACAGAAAACACATCTATTTTCAGAGTTTACCACAGACTGTCTTAGGAAGAAAATGTCATCTTTGTAATGGCTCTGTGAGCTAGGAGAGTCTGGCTGGTATGGGTTGAGACAAAATTATCGTTTACTTGCTTTTGATTAAAAAAAACATGGAGAGAGATTTGTGATGGAGAAAGAAGAAGCAAAAGTAAAACATAGAAAAGTGAATCCAATTAAAGTGGATTAAAGACGTCCAAGTCTCTTTAGGGAAAAAAACAAACAAACAACAAAAAAAAAAACCTCACAGACTCTTAAAAAACATGCTTAGCTAATACTTCAACTTCAATTGTTGACTATAATTCATGATACTGTAGCTCATCTTATGTTTATACTTAGATTCTGATAAAGTTTCCCTAATGTGACCTTATGGTACTATGTCTTGTTGGTTTTTCTTTTTTTCTAGAATTAAGAGTGAAAATATTATTTACTTGGAATGGGAAATAAATATGGATGTGAGAGTTGGACTGTGAAGAAGGCTGAGCGCTGAAGAATTGATGCTTCTGAACTGTGGTGTTGGAGAAGACTCTTGAGAGTCCCTTGGAGTGCAAAGAGATCCAACCAGTCCATTCTGAAGGAGATCAACCCTGGGATTTCTTTGGAAGGAATGATGCTAAAGCTGAAGCTCCAGTATTTTGGCCACCTTATGCGAAGAGTTGCTCATTGGAAAAGACCCTGATGCTGGGAGGGATTGGGGGCAGGAGGAGAAAGGNATCTATCATATGTTTTGTCTGCAAGTTTGTTATTTTAAGGTACTCATTATTTGCGTAATTCCTAAATGTCTTCAACGAACAGTCTCTACATTTTCTCCCACCTCCTACTGCTTTGATAATAAAATTGGACTCCTTTATTAGTCAATGAAAACACTCTGAAATTTAAATTTCAGAGCCCTTTAAATTTTATTCTAATCTCCTAATATTTCTTTTTTAAAACTGTATATTAATACCCCAATTAATATTTTGTATCTTAGTTCATGCTATGGAATTTCAGGTACTTTTGGACAGCTTGAATCACATTGTAACTCTCAGTGTCCTGACCCTGTATTTTACATTTTCAGAAAAGTCTGACCACAAAAGTATCTTTGTTTTGCACTAAAGTAAGCTGTTTTCTTAAAATGTTTTCCCACTAATCTTCTAACCTCTAACCATCTAATTCAAGGCCAATTTGAATGGATTTAATTCATCTTTACAAATTTACAGCTTATTCTTTTATGTTCTCAAAGTCCGCTTTCTCTAGGATAATCCAGTTACTGCTACTTCAATTGTGTGGCTTCTGTTTTCTGACATTATCTTTTCACCTATGTATCTCTTTTGAAAAATGGTGTTCAAAACTGAACCCTGTCTTTCAAGGATGGTAGGAACAAAGTTGAAGAGAGACGTTTTTCTTTAGTGAGTCTCTGCTCTGGAATTCAAGTTCCCTTGGCTTCCCAGAACTGCGTACTCTGTCTCCTCTTTCAGTGATCTGCCTGTGTTCCCTGGAGACTTTACAGGCGGTAGTTGGAGCAGTCCTGGGACTCACTCCATTTAATTCTCAATTCTCAGGGCTCAGTTATTATTATTGTTATTTTGGTCTGGTGTCCAGTGTCTAGACAGTCGTTGTTCAATATGTTATTTTTGAGTTTTCAGTTGTTTCAAGGCAGTATGGTATTTGAAATCCCTGGATTGCTTCTTCATTGAAAGTCTCCAATGGGTTTTGTTAGCTGTCTTTTCTGGTGTCCCTGCCTCTGCTTTTTTTTTTAATATGCTTTGAAATTTGTCATATCATACTTTCATCTTTAATGGGTTTTCTTTCTTTCTTTTTGTTATAACTTTCCCCTCCTCAAACTCAGTCCTGATTTTTGCAGCTTCTCCAGCTCTGCTTGTCAGGATGTCTGGTTGAGAGCAGTATCTTGCAGTAGCTCTGGGAGTCTTTCTTTAGTAATATTAGATACACAGAGATGTAATTGCTAAGCCAAAAGTGAACTGCTTATGTCTTGGCTTTGAAACTATTGTTTTCCTTACCTACTAAAGAAACATTGGAATCTTTAATTCTAGAGGTTTAGGATACCCACTCGAGCAGCTTATTTCAAGTAATACTCAGTTCAGTTCAGTTGCTCAGTCGTGTCTGACTCTTTGTGACCCCATGAATGGCAGCACGCCAGGCCTCCCTGTCCATCCCCAACTCCTGGAGTTCACTCAGACTCACGCCCATCGAGTCTGTGATGCCATCCAGCCATCTCATCCTCTGTCGTCATCTTCTTCTCCTGCCCCCAATCCCTCCCAGCATCAGGGTCTTTTCCAATGACTCAACACTTTGCATGAGGTGGCCAAAGTATTGGACTTTCAGCTTTAGTATCAGTCCTTCCAGTGAGCACCCAGGACTGATCTCCTTTAGAATGGAGTACCATATATCTGACATATTTCATCACATAAAGAAACTTGAACTTTGTTTACACTAACCTCAGAACCCAGAGGACATATTTTTCTGCTCTGGGCCTCAGAGATATTTAGTTTGTATTTGTTATTATTTTTAAATTGTATCTATTTGAATACTGGAGCTGAATAGCTGGACAATGACAACAAAGGCATCTTATTCTGAAGTCTCTGTTTTTTTTTTTTTTTCTTTTTCTCTTTTAAATATGCCTTTAATACATCTCCCACACTGTAGGCAGATGCTTTACCATCTGAGCCACCAAGGAAGTCCTAACATTACTCACATTACTCACCACTTTCTCTTATTAGCTAATGGTGCATGTAACTTTTTTCTTCTTAACAATGTGGGTTGTTTGAAGGTAAGAACTGTGAGATAAAATACATTTATCTTTGTATTATTTTTCCCCTATATTTAGACCCTTAAGACACTTTTAAACTCCCACTCACTAATGAGCCATATTTGTGAACCATAAATAGTTATTTGCACTCAGAGAAAGTGCCCATTTAATAAACAGAAAACACATCTATTTTCAGAGTTTACCACAGACTGTCTTAGGAAGAAAATGTCATCTTTGTAATGGCTCTGTGAGCTAGGAGAGTCTGGCTGGTATGGGTTGAGACAAAATTATCGTTTACTTGCTTTTGATTAAAAAAAACATGGAGAGAGATTTGTGATGGAGAAAGAAGAAGCAAAAGTAAAACATAGAAAAGTGAATCCAATTAAAGTGGATTAAAGACGTCCAAGTCTCTTTAGGGAAAAAAACAAACAAACAACAAAAAAAAAACCTCACAGACTCTTAAAAAACATGCTTAGCTGATACTTCAACTTCAATTGTTGACTATAATTCATGATACTGTAGCTCATCTTATGTTTATACTTAGATTCTGATAAAGTTTCCCTAATGTGACCTTATGGTACTATGTCTTGTTGGTTTTTCTTTTTTTCTAGAATTAAGAGTGAAAATATTATTTACTTGGAATGGGAAATAAATATGGATGTGAGAGTTGGACTGTGAAGAAGGCTGAGCGCTGAAGAATTGATGCTTCTGAACTGTGGTGTTGGAGAAGACTCTTGAGAGTCCCTTGGAGTGCAAAGAGATCCAACCAGTCCATTCTGAAGGAGATCAACCCTGGGATTTCTTTGGAAGGAATGATGCTAAAGCTGAAGCTCCAGTATTTTGGCCACCTTATGCGAAGAGTTGACTCATTGGAAAAGACCCTGATGCTGGGAGGGATTGGGGGCAGGAGGAGAAAGGGACGACCGAGGATGAGATGGCTGGATGGCATCACGGACTCAATGGACGTGAGTCTGAGTGAACTCCGGGAGTTGGTGATTGACAAGGAGGCCTGGCGTGCTGCGATTCATGGGGTCGCAAAAAGTTGGACACGACTGCGCGACTGAACTGAACGGAACTGACAGTAGGTAAAAGAGCGAGCAAGGATCAATCTCAGGTATGTACATCTGTACCGGTAAACTTTTGTAGCAATTATTAATACAATGACAATAGTATTGTGTTTACTAGTGATTCACACATCATTTAATTCTCCAAAACTCTACAAATGAAAAGACCAAGATTCACAGACATTGACTTTCCCATTCCCTACATCCAGCACATCTTTAGACTGAGAGAATTCAAATCCTAGGTATTCTGAATTCAAGTAGGGGTGCTCATCATAGAATAATACTGTTCTTACAGAGAAGATGAAATATAAAAGCCCTCCTTTTTTATATTACTCGAATAAATAAGATACATATGAAGGAGAAAAGAAAGCAGATTATTATTGTTAAATTTTTAAAAGCTTAATTTATTTAGACATTATAGTGTTTCACTTGCATTAATCCAATTCTTTTTCACAACCAGCTTATAAACAAGTTCGTATTATTTCTCTGTGTATTACATATTAAAAAGTAAGGGTTAGAAACTGAAGTTACTTCACCAAAATCACAGATCAGGCAAGTCACAGTACCGGAATTCAAGCCCTGGCCGCCTCTAGTCAAGTATTAAACCTAAGCTAGTCTTAATACTATTCTATACTGTACCCCTGGTCTTAAAGATGAAATAGACAGTGGAACTTTCAAACTTGTTGGTAATTGAGGGAAATTGCTTCAATAGATCCAGCCATTACTGAAAACCAAGCTCTTCAACAAGACATATTCCAAGCATGCATGACATAACTGTCTTTCTGTTCAGTTGACTTTAGTCATATAACCAGTGAGCATTCATCATGCTGAATGCAAGCAGTATGGTGCACTCGTTTAAGATAAAGGAAACTTAAAGACTCATGTCTTTTCTTTTTCCTTTATTCCTTCTCTTATAGAAAAATAATAATTTATCATAAGGGCACTGCCAAGCAATTTATAACTTTTCCTGTTGTGAGCAAGAAAATGTACTCTACAGTGACTTTTAATCACATGATTTATTTACATATTCATTTAATTAGGTAAGCACATAGATACTCTATAGCAGTGTTTCTCAACCTTTATTTAGATATATACCCTCAGTCAAGGTTTCACTAAGTTCTTCATTCTGTCTTTTGGACAATGAGAACCACAATCATTTTTCCAGACATAAAATATTTTAATATTGCATATGATTTTTAAAGGGCATGCATGTCACTCTACTTTACCTTACTTCAGAATTTTCCATTATCATATTTTTCTCTTATCCTCTCCCTCTGTCTTTAAGAATCCCCATTCTAACACCAATATTCCTTTTAACAGTCACATTGTTCCCATGAACTCCTTCCCTACTTCCCTCAACTCTGCCCTCTATACCTGCTCTCTATGTGATAAATCTATTTAAAGTCCTCTTATACGTAAAATATTTGCTTATAAAAACAGAGCTTGCATTTCCATCACTTTATTCTTTTGTCTGATAGGTAGCACTGAAACAAGTTATCTTATTCATTAGAAGTACTGGGGTGGTGGTGGGGGGAGGTAAGACAACAAAGCTCAAGAAATAAAATGCTATGTACTTTGCTTTTCTTTCTCCAAGAAAATTAGTAATTAGGTTTATTGATTGAGGTAACCTCAATCACATCAATTTTCAAGAAGCAGCAGAGGAAAAACGCAAGTAAGAAAGAAAAGAAAACTCATTTCCTGTCTACCTTTGTAGAAAATAGCTTTTCTAAACCTCAATTTTACAAGCGCTATTCTGTACAAATAAACGTTAGTGACTTGACTTTTTGCTTAAGATTCTGTCAGTGTTCAGGAAATGTGGGCTCTGAGATGCCAAGAGCATCATCTGCAAAGCAAATCTAGGGGTCCTGGATATTAGTCTCATAGCTGAGATGCATGAAAACACCCAGAATGAGGTGAAACCACATCCTTCTGTCAGGAGAGAAGAAAAAGGTAACAGGTAACTAGAAATTCAACATGTGGGATGTCAGAGGCATTGTGGGAAATTCTGCCACAGGGGAAAAGACAGAGAAATGGCTGAGACAAAAGGCGTTAGCGTAGGTTTGGGAGTGACAGGTGTGCATGGGGAAACATCTCATGAAAGGGGGTGTGTGTTGTTCCGATGAATAAAGAAAAGAAACAAATATTCCTGCCACCTTGAAAACATCTGCTTATCCATTGCTATGTGAACAGTGAGATTTCAGAACTCATTGATAAAAATACAAGTTTGCCATTATATCATTAAAGGTTTAGTTACAGTTCTAGTCACATACTCTTTATAGGGTTCTCAAGGCAAGAATTCTGGAGTGGTTTGCCATTCCCTGCTCCAGTGGACAACTGGAGTTTTGTTAGAACTCTCCACCATGACCCGTCAGTCTTGGATGAAGTGATTGGATGACATCATCCTCCTAATCCATAGACATAAGTTTGAGCAAACTATGGGAGATAGTGAAGGACAGGGAAGTCTGGCGTGTTACAGCTCAAGGGGTTGCAGAGTCAGACACAACTTAGCAACTGAACAACAACTAGTCACTTAGTGTTTGAATCAGTTTTGTATCCCCTCTAACTTTCAAGCTTGTGTGTGTGTGCATGTGTGAAAAGGGGATTATGAAACCCATTTTGTGGGATTAATATGATAAATTAACTTAAATGGTATATTAACATGCCTTACTAGCACATGGGTATCAATCACTCATTTCGAGGTGTTTTAAAAAATTAAATGAAGGTGTTGCCTAGAGAAGGTGATCCTAGGGAAACTATGAGAGGATGAGCAGTGAGTAAAGCCCTTAAGGGACCACCACCTGAGCAAATAGAACATAATCCCAAAGAAAGAAAACTATCACACTTACTCTTTATATGACAGTAAATAGGCACTCACGTGGTAACAAATAGTAAGCAATTTGTTATTGAAAGCAATATTTTTTCAGCCCTTTCTTTATGTCAGGCACTGTTCTGAGATTTCAGACATCGCGTTTAACCCCACCCAATGAGATATATTCTATTAATATTCTTATTTTATGGATGAAAAATCTCTTGAACAAAGAGATTAACCTCATGGTCACTGAGGTAAGCAGAATAAAACACCAGGAGGAGACCTTATTAGAAAGTGTGTATCTTAATCGGCTTGAAATCCTACTCTCACTGTGTTGATACGAGGATATATGTATTTCATAGTTTTACACGCAAACCATTGAACTGATGTTGTTTTACATTCACTAAATGTATGAATTCATGATGCAGATAATGGGTCTATGTCTCAGTTATCCCACAAACTGCTGGCAGGTAGCATAGTGAATATGGTTACAAAGCAATATCCTGTCTTCTCACTCAGTTTACAGTATATGTGTGGATTTGCGTCACTGTCCATGTAGTTGTTAAGTCTTAAGTGTGGTCTTAATTCTTCACTTTTTCTCACCTTTCCAATTTCAGTCTATTAATAATCCTGAAGATTCAACCTGGAAACTTTTTTTCCCAAATCATTTTTTAAATATCTGTATTATGACTACCTTAGACCAAGCCACACTCATTTTTTCTTGCTCACAAATGCAACATCTTCTCAACTGGTCTCCCTGTCAAAATCCATTCTCCTCACAGGGCCTTCCTGATTTAGCTCTGCCTACCTTGGCACCGTCTCCCATCACTCTTTCCCTTCCCCTCTACATTTTATCCACACTGGCTTTTCTATGGACCTTGAAATGCAGCTCATATCTACTTTCAAGCCTGAACTTTGCATTGCTAGTGTCTTTCTTGTCCTTAAGTTTTCAGGATAAATGTCACGATTTCTAGTAAGAACTCTTATTATCACCCAATCGAAAATAAAGAGCAATAAATGAATAACTGATTCTCATTTTTTCATAATGTTAATAATCAGTAAAAGACTACCTATAAAATTATTGTGGGAATGTACCACTACAAGTGTTTCGATCGTAGTAGTAGTACTAATTTAGTCTCTAAGTCGTGTCTGACTCTTACAACTCCATGGACTGTGTAGCCTGCCACGCTCCTCTGTCCATGGGATTCTCCAGGTGACAATACTGGAGTGGGTTGCCATTTCCTTCTCCAGGGGATCTTCCCAACCCAGGGATCAAACCTGGGTCTCCTGCATTGCAAGCAGATTCTTTACTGACTGAGCTATCGTAAGGGGTTTTTAATTTTTCGATGAGTGACAGACAAAATGAGGACTTAAGATCAAGCATGTACTGGATTAGCTGACAATAAAAAGTTGGCCAACAGTTTGTGTGTCTGAAACTTACTATACTTGAAGTCTAAATCTATTTAGAGGTGAAGGATTTATTCAGGATTAATCCTACGCATGGACATACTATTTGATTTGGTTTCTGCCGTGAGAGGTAGTCATCATAAGCCTTGAATTCAGAAAAGTATGCTCTGAAAAGGAGTACAAAAAAATGCTGTATTAAAAATAAATACTTCTCTTTCCTCAGTTGTCTCCAAAACTCTCTACAGGGGTTAATTAGACTAAAGAGATAAATAGGGTTTAGGAAGGGAAAATATAAATTAAGTAGAAAACAAGTGTTGTTTTCCCTCTCTCCCTCTCTTCCCTCTTTCTTTCTTTTTTTGCTTCTTTTGTTCTTTTTTTTTTTGATGTGGACTTGAGAGAGAGAAAGTACAGGAGGGTTTTGGGATTCTGTTGATGTCTTTGTTATTAAGAAATAGAGAATTGCTGAAGGAGGTTGTTTAGCAGCTTGGACTGTATTTTTAGTCTTCTAATTTCCTTTGGTTTGGAGGTAATAGGAACAGACATAAGACTGGATTATCTCGATTGGGGGAAGGATACAGAAGCATCTGATGGCCTCTGGGGAACATCTCATTAACAGCAGTAACAATCCCTACAATTTATTGAGCACTCTCTCTATGCCAGAACTGTGCCAAGCTCTTTATGTAACATGTTGGATATGTTGGATTTAATTCAATTCTCACAATCCTATGGAGCTGTTATTATCATTTTTATTTTATTTTGCCAGCATAAAAACTGAGGCTTAGAAGTATTTTATAATCTACCCCAAAGAACTCAGCTAACAGAGGATTGCAGACAGAACCAATTTTACCTGTTTTTAAGGTTTAACTATTTTGCGATATTGTTTATATCTATGTCAACTAATTTGGAATCATTGAAGTCTCCAAAGTTTATTTTTCCAGATGTCAAGCATTTTTGTATCAGGATAGGAGTCAGTAATTCTTTCCTTCTCCCCATCTCCTGAAATAGCCATTCCTAGGAATCCACATCTCCTTCTTAAAGGGAAGGAGTGATTCTCTTTTATCTGCTTACTGTTCACAGCCAATACTATTCTCCCTTCTCTACAATTGTAAGCAATCATTTTACATTTCCCTTTCAGTTCTCTTTTTTTACATCCTATTGTTTGAGGGAGTAGATATTGGACAATTGCATGCCATAATTCCATAAGTAAATATTTGTTTTCTAAGACAAGTATCAAATATTCAAAATTTTATTGTGGTATTAAATATATATTAGTAGGAAGGCAAATAAGCAAGCCTCATCAATATTCCTTGTTGTCAGCTTGGACTAGGGTCGTATCACAAGAGGAATCATGAGGTAAGATTCTGAATAGATTTTTAATGTATTCAACAGAACTTCCTATAGAATTTCATGAATGGCATGAACAAAAGAGAAAAATAACAGATGGTTTCAAAATTTTGGCCGAAGTAAATTTTTTAAAATGTTGCCATCAACTGAAGTAATAATTCCAAAAGGGTACACATTTTGGAAGGAGATGATGAATTCAATATCCGTAGTGGATGTTACAAATAGCTGTGAAAAGAAGAGAGGCAAAAAGCAAAGGAGAAAAGGAAAGATATAAGCATCTGAATGCAGAGTTCCAAAGAATAGCAAGAAAAGATAAGAAAGCCTTCTTCAGCGATCAATGCAAAGAAATAGAGGAAAAGAACAGAAGAGGAAAGACTAGAGATCTCTTGAAGAAAATTAGAGATACCAAGGGAACATTTCATGCAAAGATGGGCTCGATAAAGGACAGAAATGGTCTGGACCTAACAGAAGCAGAAGATATTAAGAAGAGGTGGCAAGAATACACGGAAGAACTGTACAAAAAAGATCTTCATGACCCAGATAATCATGATGATGTGACGACTAATCTAGAGCCAGACATCTTGGAATGTCCGCAAAGAGTCGGACATGACTGAGCGACTAAACTGAACTGAGATATAAGTCTTCTACAAGTGCCCAGATTGAGCACATATCCTCTTATCCCAGTTCCAATAAAAGCTCTTCAGTTCATTTTAAGGAATTTCCTAGTCACTCATATTCCTAACATTTCTTGAATTGCATGCTTTGGTATCTTTGTCCCTATGCCTAACTAGAGACCTACATCTTTGTTTCATTGCTCTTGATTATCTAAGACAATGCCTGGAAAAAGTCTTCTACAAGTGCCCAGATTGAGCACATATCCTCTTATCCCAGTTCCAATAAAAGCTCTTCAGTTCATTTTAAGGAATTTCCTAGTCACTCATATTCCTAACATTTCTTGAATTGCATGCTTTGGTATCTTTGTCCCTATGCCTAACTAGAGACCTACATCTTTGTTTCATTGCTCTTGATTATCTAAGACAATGCCTGGAATTTTGTAGATTTGCAGCTAATATTTATTGAGAAAACTTAGAAATATAAAGTTCTCCCAAATTCCTTTGTGGTGAGCAAACATGAGCATCTAACTTCTATTCAAATGAGTATGTTATAGCTTTAAAATATATCTGGAGTCCCAATACTTCTTTGTCCTCAACTGCTGCCTTCCACTGTCTCGTACAAGCGAGCATCACCTCTTTCTTGGATGGTTGCATTCGTTTCCTAATTACTCTTTCTCTTGTGCCTTGCCACCCTTCAGGCTGTAGTCAACACACAGTCCAAAATGACTCTTAAAATGCAAGTTGATGCATGTCAGAACTCTCGCAAAACACTCCAATATCTTTCTATTTCATTCAATATAAATCTGTGTCTATATATTTGCATAATTCAATATAAATTTTTGTTTCATTCAGTATAATATGATATCTTTATGCTAGATTCCAGGTGTCTCTATTGGCAAAGAACCTGCCTGCCAATGCAGGAGATGTAAGAGACATGGGTTCAATCCCTGAGTTGGGAACATCCCTATGGAAAAGGGCATGGCAATCCACTCAAGTATTCTTGCCTGGAGAATCCCATGGACAGAGAAGCCTGGGAGGCTACAGTCCATACGGTTGCACAGAGTTGGACGCAACTGAAGTGACTTAATATGCACAAAGCACTAGGTGATTTGACCCACAACTACTGCTGACTTTTTTCTCCTATCAGTCTCATCCATGCTTACTCTACCCCGGTCACATTCAGATCCAGAGCCTTTGTGCATCTCCAAGAATTTCTTTTCCATTCATATCCCTATGACTCACTCTCTCACCTCTTTAGGTCTTTACCAAAATGTCCTCTTCTGAATGACACCCTCCCTCATCACTGTTTAAAATTTCAACCCTCTCTTCATTATGCATACAATTGCCTATCTCCTTTCTTTCTTAGTTTTCCTCCATTTCATGTGCCACATTCTAAAATGAAACATTTTTATGGTTAGTCCAGAAACTTCTTCCAAACTCCAATTTATATATCTAACT